>CM038146.1:308972181-309155801 GCA_021437245.1 Aegilops speltoides | reverse complement strand
TAGTTATCGTGGCAATGACAGTCATGCAGAGGAAATGGGTTCAACTACCGCAAGCACACAGCAGCTTGAATCGCGTTGTCTTAATGCAGTAAATGAGAGCAGGAGCAAGAACATGGGATTTTATCGATATGATCAAATGGTTGGTTGCTTGTTCGACGGTCGTTACACGGTATTGTTCTTCGTCGGGTTATCACGGATTCTCGGGGCGTAACTCGCCGCAGAGAACACCGATACACAAGCATTACCAAACAAGATGCAACAATATGATGCATGCAATGAGACATGGCAAAATGAGTGCTTTGAGCTAATGCAACTAAGATCGATGGGTTTGAATCAATTTGAACCAAAGATTCAAAATTCAAACTCATATATGATCATTTAAAGTGCTTAAACTTGTTCTGTGATAAACAGTGGGTTAGCTTCTGTAAACATGCATGAAACCTGTACAGATGGATAGATTGGATTTTTCTGATCATTTTTCATATATAATTTGTCTCATTTGGAGCTATGGTTGATTTTATATGAATTTTTGAAGTTTGAAACAATTTCGAATTTCCGTGTAAAAATAATTCCAGAATTTAAATATTATACAAGATCAAGGCCATGATGACGCTGGGGTCAACGGGCTGGTCAGTCAAACCGACCAGTGGGTCCCGCGGTCGCTGGGGTTAGTTTAATTAGAATTTAATTAAAACTAAACTAGATTAATTAGCGTGGTCGGGCCCACATGTCATAGACCTGTGGGGTCAACCCGCCCACCTGTGGTCAAACCCGGGTCAAACCCATCGCGCTTAGCACGGCGAGCGCGACGCGGGCGGCGAAGTGGTTTTGGCCATTCCGCCACCAAATGAGGGCGGAGGCCACCGAGTGCAATGAGGACGAACCGCAACTCTTGGCGGAGTCCGCTGGGCTCGGGTGGCCGGAGTTGGCGCCGACGGCGAAGTTTTATGCCACCGAGCTCGGGTGAAAGTGAACTCGTGCTGGGGTGCGTGAGGTGCGTGGAGGCGGGTTAGCTCCAACGCGATGCGGTGAACGCGCTGGACACGGGTGAGAAGGCCGAGGTGGCCGGAGCACGCCGGGCGACGAGGTCCGCGACGGCGAAAGTGCACGGAGCTTCAGGCGGTCGCTGTGGTGCACGGAGCGAGAGAGAGGGTCGGAAGGTAGTTGAGCTCACAGAGCTCACGAGAGGCCGCTGGGTCGGGACGAGCGCAGCGACGGCGACGGGGCGGGGATCTCCGGCGGTGGCGCCGGGCGAAGCCTGGTGCGGCGAGCTGGGCGCGAAGGCCGGGCTCGGGCTAGCTCGGCGAAGCGGACGGCGGCGGAGCTGCTCGACACGGTGGCGCGGGCGTGGGGTCGACGGAGGGCGCGGCTACGACGGTGGCAGCGGCGGCGGTGGCGCTGCCATGGCGTGGGGGAGCGAGGAGGACGAACCAGGAGGAGAGGGGCGTCTGGGGTGCGGAGAGAGCGAGGGGTCGATCCCGACGTGGCAAGGCGAGGGAAGCGGCGAGACGGCGAAAGCAGCTGCGTGGCGAGCTGCGGTGCCGCCGCCGAGCACCTTGGCTGCCTCGCTCGCAAGTTAAGCAGCTGGGCTGAAGCTGGCTGGTGGGCTGGGCGGCCAGTGGGCTTAGTTAGCGCCTGTAAGTTTTTTCGCTTCGTTTTTTCTTTTTCTATTTTTCAGAACTTTGTTGAGTTATTTAAAATACCTAGGAGGTTTCAAAATTCACCAAACTACTCCTGGTCCATTGTTGGAATATTTCCAACATGAAACATTTTAGTTTGAGATATTTGGACATTTGAAATATTTTATAAATTTTAAATGCCCAAATTCAAATAGCTATGATTTAATTCAAAGACCAAAGATGACCTAGGAAATTGTGCATCACTTTTGGCAAAGCTTCGACCAAGACAAAATGATGGACATTTTAGAAGGGCATTTCAGTGTTCATCGAAAATATTTTTAGTAAACCCTAGTTGTTTCAGAGGGGTGGGGTTCTCGCAATCCCATTTCAAATTTCGTTGAATGAAATAAACATGATGCAACATTCTAATGCATGGACTAGCTAGGTGTGACAACTCACCCCCACTCAAAAGAATCTCGCCCCGAGATTTAGGTTCCTCCTAAAGAGGGCGGGTACTCAAGTCAAGACGATCCTCCCTTTCCCAAGTAGCTTCCTTCTCGTAATGGTGCCACCATTGAACCTTGAGAAACTTGATATTATGCCGCCGAGTGGTACGCTTCGCTTGATCGAGAATACGAACGGATATTCTCGATATGTGAGATTATCTTGAAGATCAAGTTGCTTGTGGTCCACCCACGGATAGGATCCGAGAAGCAACGCTCGAGTTGAGAAACGGAAGACATCGTGGACTTTGGAGAGATGCGGAGGTAGTTCCAATTGGTAGGCAACTTCTCCTCGCTTGGCAAGAATGCGAAGGGTCCAATGTAGCGAGGAGCCAATTTGCCTTTTGATATCAAACGATGGGTTCCTTCAGAGGGTAACTCAAGGTAAGCCTTCTCGCCAACCTCGTAAGTCATAGCCTTATGTTTTCGGTCATATTGACTCTTTTGACGAGATTGGGCTGTTTTCAACTTTTCACTTAACGATGCGAACTTGTTTTTTCCGCTTCTCGATCATATCCGCCAAAGAATTGTCTTTCCCCGTTTCACCAGTTAAGAGGTGTTCACACCTTCGCCCATAGAGAACTTCAAAAGGTGCTTTGCCCAAGCTAGATTGATAGCTGTTGTTATAAGCAAATTCGCAAATGGAAGGCATTTCTCCCAATCCATTCCAATGAGATAATGTAAGCTCAAGCATGTCTTCTAGGATTTGGTTGACACGCTCTACTTGACCACTTGATTGAGGGTGAAAAGTGCTAAAGGAAAGATGGGTTCCCATAGCTTTTGGAAACTTTCCCAAAATCGAGAGGTGAAGAGACTTCTCGATCCGAAGTTAATTTCCAATGGAACACCATGAAGAGACACTATTCGGGAGATGTACAAGTCTGCTAGCTGACTAGCGGTTATACTCGCCAAATGTAAGAAATGGGCTACTTTGGAAAGGCGGTCGATAATCTATAAAGATAGCATTATTCTCTCTTGGTCCCGGGAAAACCAAAGGATGAAATCCATACTAATTTTATCCCATTTCCATTCAGAATAGCTAGAGGTTGAAGGGTGCCAAGAGGCCGCTGATGCTCGCTTACACGCATTTACAAACGCCGCAGCTTAGCAACATATTGAGCAATGTCTCTTCATCCTAGTCCACCGTAATTCTCCGGCGAGGTCCCGATACATTTTAGTGCCACCGGATGAATGGTGAGAGGAGATTCATGAGCTTCCTTAAGGATCAATCGCCGCAGGTTTCAGATTTTAGGAACCACTAGACGGTTTCAAGTATACGACTCCTTGATCATCAATGGAGAAACAATCCGCAACTCCTTTCTTGATGTTTCTTTTGATGCGGAAATTCTGATCTACCTTTTGGGCTTTGATGATCTGATCCGTAAGGGAAGGTTTCGCCACCAAGGTGGAAAGGAACCTCGAGGAACAATGTGAAGGTTGAGCTCCAAATTCCTCGTGGAGAAGTGGTTGACTTTGTTGCAACATCAGGTTGTTGCAATAAGATTTACGACTTAGCGATCAGCCATGACGCTGGCTTTTCCCCGGGTATAAGTTATCCCTAAGTCGAAATCTGAATCAACTCAACCCAACGCCTTTGCCCGAGATTCAAATCTGGTTGGGTGAATATATATTTCAGACTTTGGTGATCGGTGTAGATTTCGCAACGATTACCAAGAAGGTAATGTCGCCAGGTTTTGAGTGCATAGACTACACCGCAAGCTCTAGATCATGAGTAGGGTAGTTTTCTCATGTGGGTGTAATTGCCGTGAACCATAAGCAATTACGGTCGATCTTGCATGAGAATACAGCCTAGTCCTTGTCGCGAGGCGCCGTAATAGATAACAAAGTCCTTAGAGAAATCTGTGGTACCAGACGGAGCAGAAGTTAAACGCCTTTTCGCCTCGAAACCGTGCTCACATTGTGGAGTCCACTGAACTTTTTATCTTTCTTGAGGAGTTCGCTTAGAGGTTTAGCAACTTTGGAGAAGTTCTCGACTTAAGCGGCGCATAATAGCTCGCTAAGCCAAGGAAACTCCGAACTTGCTTGACCGATTCTGTGGAGTCCAATTAGGACGGCTTGAACTCGCCGGGTTTACAAGAATACCTTTACCAGAAATTACATGTCCTAGATAGGTCACTCGCAGCCAAAATTGATTTGGAAAATCTTGGCATAAAGGCGATGCTCTCAAGTTTCATCAACACTAGCCTTAGATGTTCGCATGTTCTTCCTCGCTCTTGGAATAGATGAGTATGTCATCGAGGTAAACCACGCATTTAATTTATCCAAATATTCCATGAAGATTGAGTTCATTAACCGAGAAAGTGGTCGGGCTGGTTAGTCAAGGACATGACGGTGTACTCAGATTGGCCGTAACGAGTAACAAAGGCCGCTTTTGGGAATGTCCCTGCTTCGGATTTTGATTTGATGGTAGCCTAACCTCAAATCCATCTTAGAGAAGACCGAGGATCCCGCGAGCTGATCATACAGATCGTTGATCCCGGGAGCGGATACTTGTTCTTAATTGTGACCAAGTTGACGGGTCGATAATCTACAACCATCCGTCCGTACTCATCCTTCTTCTTGACGAAGAGGACGGGCAAGCCCAAGGAGATGAACTAGGACGGATGAAACCCTTTTGCAAGGCCTCATCGAAGTTGTTTCTAAGTTCGCTAGTTCTAGGGTGCCATCTTATAGGGTCTTCTAGAAATTGGGACAGTTCCTCGAATGAGGTCTATCACGAATTCAACATCTCCGCTGTGGGACACCGGCAATTCTTCGAAAGACATCCGAAAGTCACGGACTACCGAACGCCTTCGAGGTCCGCAATGGACCGGCATTAAGAGAATATAGTTGACGCTGATATTCGGGTCAAGACATTGACTATCTTTCCCGAGGGTGCGAAGTTGAACAGTCCTAGAGAAACAATCAATCTTGGCATGATGGGATGACATCCAGTCCATACCCAAGATGATATTTATATCCAAGATTTGAGAGCTATCAACGATGCAAGGAAAACAAGTCTGTCGACCTGAATTTCATTTCCATGGCTTACTCTAGAAGTTTGCCATTTGGAACCCGGGTTTGAATTACCATGGAGGTGGGCATATCATCGAATGCGTGTTGTGCAAGCGAGCATAGCTTTCGGATATGAATGAATGAGATGCTCCAAGATCGAAAAGAACGGATGCCGGTGGCAATTAACAAGAAGCGCATCGAGCACGACGCTGGGATCCTCTTGGGCCTCTTCACCTGAGACACAATTAACATGGCCACGCAGCAGGGTGGCCGGCTTGGCATAGAACACCTTTCCCGCTGGCTTGCCACGGCCAACAGCTTTTGCAGTGCTGGTTGGGGTTGGTCTGGGACAATCGCGCATGTAGTGGCCTGATTCACCACATTTGAAGCACGCCACGGGCTGGCGCAGAGGAGCGTTGTTGGTTGGTCCACCATAGGGCCTAGCTGTGCATATCGCTGAATCGGGCGAGGCGCCTCGAAGGATGGCCTCGTGTGAATCTGGGTGGGTGGCAAGATAGGCACCCACACACGGCGCTTCGTGGTCCAAAGACCGATGAGGAACCCATGTCACGCCATGCTTATATGTTGCTTCAAATCACCGACCAGCCAATACTGATGGCTTTGTTAACAAGCTTCGAAAGAGGTGCACTCATGCGACGGAGATCTCGGCGAGTTCGGGCTAAGTCCCTTGCGGAACCTTGCCTGCTTTTGGCGCCGCGGAGACTCTTCAGCTTGCATAGCGCGAGGTTACCGAACTCTACTATAGGCGCCCACGAGAGACGACCTTGGGTGAAACTGCAGAACTCCTCACGCTTATGATCCATGAGACCTCCGAATGTGATGTTCACGAAAGCCTCGCTGAATTCTGCCCAAGTAGTGACATGGCCAATCGGGCGATAGCTATATAGTTCTCCCACCGAGATCAAGCGGGCCTTCAAGATGATATGCAGCAAAGGTGACCTTGTCCGCCTCAGCCTACCAAAGCAGTAACGCAGCTTAGAGTGATGCCGGGTTACCATCGGCGCCGAGAGGCTCGACGAGTGGTGGAAGGTAGGAGGGTGTAACTTGATGAAGTCACCGAGCGACACCAAGTTGTTTCTCCGATGATGGGCTGTGTTCTGCTCGATACGCCCAAAGAAACGGTTGGTCTCCTGCTTGTTTCTCTCGCCTCTAGCATAACTTCGCCGAGAAGGAGGGTGAGGCAGGTTTGCTTCTCCAACTCCATCGCTTTCGCCTGCCTCGCGGAGCAGGTTGTTATGGGTGTTAACCATCCTAGGAAAACAAGACAAGGATTTAGTCCAGATGGCAAGATTTCGACATAGAAGTGTAGAATGTAATGGATAACTCGAATGCGAGATGATCATCCGTATGACATGGTAGATACAGTAAACCGCTTTTATTCCATCGCCATACACACCATACAAGGTTTAGTACAAGACCAAACAAAGTACTACTACGGTGAAAGGAAGATTACATCTCATCGGAGGCACACCAAGCTCCTATACATTATTTTTGTTACACCTCCGAATTAGTACACACTAAGTCATATTCCACGAGTCACGCAGACGGTGGAAATACAACTGTTATAATACTAGTGGGACTACTACTAACTCGACGCCTCCGTAGTAGTTCTCATAGAAGTCTCCTCCAGAACTCGGGAGTTCAACGTGATCGTCTCGGGAACAAAGCGGTCCCGAGGAGCCCGTGGACCGTAAGGGCAAGGGTGAGGTCTTGACCCACGAACGGTGGCAAGCGAGGACCACGAGGTGGGGTGATGCCCCCACATCACGCCAGTCCATCATGTCCGCAGATCAGCCCCGACAGATACAAATCTCTCATATCCATATAACCAGCTTGAACAGCCGTGCAAAACGAGTCAAGGTAGCCAAAGGATCAAGACGGCATCAAGAGCTCCATCCTCAAGGCCCGACTCTCGGTCCTTGTCCTCGAGCAACTCAGCGGTAGTACGGGTTAGGGAGTCCTCCCGACCGAATCAGATAGATGGCTCAAGATAACCAAACGCCCAGAAGTGAACTCGCATATACCGAAGTCGGTGTTATGGAGCAGCCCAGCCTCGCTCGATAATGGTCATCATAGAATATGCAGATCTTGAACCGCCATATCAATAGTAACACCAAGCCCATAGGAGCTGTGAAGGGCCTCGTGCAACCAGATAAGAGGGAAACACTCGACGGTGCAAAGATACCGACTTTGATTAAAATCTCGACATCGCTTCTTCAACTCGTATTCGGGTACCAACGGTATCCCGCTCGATCATAACCCTAACTAGCATGGATGTATGACCGTCACACCAATGCATCCGGTCGATTTAACCACTTGATTGTGATCACGAGTGGCCATCCGAAGCACAACCACAATGCAAAGACATTAGTATTTCTAGCGAATTTGACAAGATAACGATCAGAATGCTCAAAGGATTGAGACATTTCACAAGGATTGCATAACCACTCAACAATATCATATCAAGGTTCTCGGGTCCAATTTAGTAACATAACAGATAGTAAAACTGAACCAGGCTTGTAACCATCAAACCTACAAGGTACTACCGATTAGTAACACGTGAGCCTAACAGAGAGAAGAGGTCCTAATCCTTAACCCCGATGGAAGAATGGACCGACTCGATCGTAATATCATGAGATAAAGGAGTAAAAAGAGCCTTACGCACCATCCCACAATCAATTCCCTACATATAACTAAAGCATTTCTAGACTCAACATCGACCAGCTTTGGCTTGGAGAACCTACAGCAGTCCGCTCGATGCTAACGCTGTCAGACCTCGACTCAATGTCACATCGATCTAGCTCAGAACACATCATATCACTTTGCGGCCTCACGCACGGTATCCCAACGGTGTCGCCTTACTCGCCCGGACCGCTTGGCGCTTTTGGCACACGATATGATAGTGTCGCTAGCATCCATATGAAAAGGAGCCCGGCTGACATGACTAGTCGAAACCCAAAGTGGCACAGACTTACAGGACAGCATCCATGACCCAAGATCGAACGTGTTCGGTCAACAGCAAGTAAGTTCCGGCTGTAGCGCTGGCTAGCAGATTCGTAAACCGGCAGAAGGGCTAACAGACTCGCAGACTAATGCGTGACATTTTCAAGGGATGTATACAGAACGAAGAAGGACACATGCCGCCAGCCTAAGTGTTCCGGAGCAAGAGCAAGCTACCATGGCTCAAAGGAGACACTAGGAGACATTTCCGTAAGAGAGGCTACTAAAGATAAACAACTAGATAGTCGATCCCACACATACCAAGCATTTCAATCATACACACACTATGCCTCGATATGTGCAAATACAACAAGGCATCACAACATGACTCTACGACACAAGTATTTTATTTAAAGGCTCAGAGAGCCATTCATATCATACACACAAGTACGGGTCACACGACCCACATACAAGTCATACAAGCATACAAGCCACAATGAAGTGTTTTGTCCGAGTACGCATAACTAGTAAAATAAAAGAGGCTTGGGTAAGCCTAGCTATACTACATGGTCCTTCTCTTGCACAGATCACCACCGGCCTTAGTCTACTCATCGATGTCAACGCTCACGAAGAACCCGCTTAAGGGTTTGAGGCATCTTTCAAAAATGTAAATTAAAGCAACATGAGTACAAAGGTACTCAAAGAAGACTTACATCGACCCTACATACATGCATATTATCAAGAAGGGTTGGTGGGTTATTGCAGCAAGCCAGCTTTGACTCATGGCTAAGCTTATCCCACGAGACACCAACTTGAAATAGTTTTATGACTCGAGTCCACTACTCATCATTTCAATACACCACCGAGGATCCAACCCCGCCTTCCTACGAGGAAGCCATCCTCGCACTCACGCTTATCTTGAGGCTTTTAGTAGTATCCATTTACTTGTCTATGAACCGATAGGCAACCAAGTAGTCCTTATCATGACGCGCTATTCAATAGATGATGTTAACCCCGCAGGGTGTACTTCTTCATACACGCTCACCACTTATCGCCGCATACGACATGTACTGCAACCTTCAAGCGAAGCCCAACGTGGGTGTCGGCCACGACCTACCTAGACACCTAAGTCTCTAGTCCGTGTTTATCGCCTATTTGGGTTCCATCTATGAGGAGTTCCTACCAAGTCTCGCCACAGCCTCAAACGATGTGAACAGGTTCCCGAGATACCAAACGGCATCCAGACACCGCCACGCATTCTACCGTGATCACAGCCCACCCCTACGGTCCGGCGCTGTCCACGGCCTCCAAAGAGGCTACAAACACCGTAAACTACTTGCAACTCCCCGGACCAAGACTAGGGTGAATAAGAAGTCGAGAGGGTCCATTGGTTTCGGCCCAATGCATGGTAGTAGCTGAATCTTAAATCACACATACAGATCTCAGTGCTTAAGGACGGCCTCAATGAAACAACCCACCATGTACTCCTACATGGCCTTTCATCGATACCTTTACCAAATCGTGTTCAACACCTTACTCTCATACCGACTCGATCATTTCACTCTAGCCATCATCCCGATGAACCAGACCTGACACGACTCTAAGCATAGCAGGCATAGCAAGGTAGGAACAACACAATCATATGGCTCAATCAACTCCTACACATGCTAGTGGGTTTCATCTAGTTACTGTGGCAATGACAGTCATGCAGAGGAAATGGGTTCAACTACCGCAGACACACAGCAGCTTGAATCGCGTTGTCTTAATGCAAGAAATGAGAGCAGGAGCAAGAACATGGATTTTATCGATATGATCAAATGGTTGGTTGCTTGTTCGACGGGTCGTTACACGGTATTGTTCTTCGTCGGGTTATCACAGATTCTCGAGGCGTAACTCGCCGCAGAGAACACCGATACACAAGCATTACCAAACAAGATGCAACAATATGATGCATGCAATGAGACATGGCAAAATGAGTGCTTTGAGCTAATGCAACTAAGATCAGATGGGTTTGAATCAATTTGAACCAAAGATTCAAAATTCAAACTCATATATGATCATTTAAAGTGCTTAAACTTGTTCTGTGATAAACAGTGGGTTAGCTTCTGTAAACATGCATGAAACCTGTACAGATGGATAGATTGGATTTTTCTGATCATTTTCATATATAATTTGTCTCATTTGGAGCTATGGTTGATTTTATATGAATTTTTGAAGTTTGAAACAATTTCGAATTTCCCGTAAAAATAATTCCAAGAATTTAAATATTATACAAGATCAAGGCCATGATGACGTCAGGGTCAACGGGCTGGTCAGTCAAACCGACCAGTGGGTCCCCATGTCGCTGGGGGTTAGTTTAATTAGAATTTAATTAAAACTAAACTAGATTAATTAGCGTGGTCGGGCCCACATGTCATAGACCCGTGGGGTCAACCTGGCCCACCCGTGGTCAAACCCGGGTCAAACCCATCGGCGCTTAGTCAGCCGGCGCGACGCGGCGGCGAAGTGGTTTTGGCCATTCCGCCACCAAATGAGGCGCGAGGCCACCGAGTGCAGCCGAGGACGAACCGCAACTCTTGGCGGAGTCCGCTGGGCTGGGTGGCGGAGTTACGCCGCGGCGAAGTTTTTATGCCACCGAGCTCGGGTGAAAGTGAACTCGCTGTGGGGTGCGTGAGGTGCGTGGAGTGCGTGGTTAGCTCCAGCGCGATGCGGTGAACGCGCTGGACACGGTGAGAAGGCCGGAGGTGGCTGGAGCACGCCGGGCGACGAGGTCCGCGACGGCGAGTGCACGGAGCTTCGTGGCGGTCGCTGTGGTGCACGGAGCGAGAGAGAGGGTCGGAAGGTAGTTGAGCTCACAGAGCTCACGAGAGGCCGCTGGTCGGGACGAGCTGCAGCGACGGCGACGGCGGAAGGGGATTCTCCGCGTGGCGCCGGGCGAAGCTTTGCGGCGGCGGTTGGGCACGCGAAGCTGGGCGGGCTAGCTAGCTCAAGTAGCGGACGGCGGCGGAGCGCCTCGACACGGTGGCGCGGGCGGGGTCGACGGAGGGCGCGGTTACGACGGCAGCGGGCGGCGGTGGCGCTGCCATGGCGTGGGGGAGCGAGGAGGACGAACCAGGAGGAGAGGGGCGTCTGGGGGTGCGGAGAGAGCGAGGGGTCGATCCTCGACGTGGCAAGGCGAGGGAAGCGGCGAGACGGCGAAGCAGCTGCGTGGCGAAGCTGCGGTGCCGCCGAGCACCTTGGCTGCCCGCTCGCAAGTTAAGCAGTCATGGCGCGGTGGCTGGCTGGGCTGCCAGTGGGCCGCTTAGGCGCCTGTAAGTTTTTCGCTTGCTTTTTCTTTTTCTATTTTTCTCAGAACTTTGTTGAGTTATTTAAAATACCTAGGAGGTTTCAAAATTCACCAAACTACTCCTCGGTCCATTGTTGGAATATTTCCAACATGAAACATTTTAGTTTGAGTTATTTGGACATTTGAAATATTTTATAAATTTTAAATGCCCAAATTCAAATAGCTATGATTTAATTCAAAGATCCAAAGATGACCTAGGAAATTGTGCATCACTTTTGGCAAAGCTTCGACCAAGACAAAATGATGGACATTTTAGAAGGGCATTTCAGTGTTCATCGAAAATATTTTTAGTAAACCCTAGTTGTTCCAGAGGGGTGGGGTTCTGGCAATCCCATTTCAAATTTCTGTTGAATGAAATAAACATGATGCAACATTCTAATGCATGGACTAGCTAGGTTGTGACAATCTCCTGAATAGGATTGGATAAAGAAGGCAGAGCGGATTAAGTGTCCGGCCCCCGCTCCCCAAAAACCCAGCCGAGCCTATATTAGTGAAGATGCTGGTCCCGGCGCCCTATCAGGTACCGGCAAAGAAGGACAAGAAGAAGAAGACCAAGGAGGCTGGAAGTGGCCTCCATCACGAAGAAACTTCGAGCGCTATGTCCGGAGGAACCGAAGCTCCTTCCTCTCACAAGGAATACGAAGACGAGGAGGAGGGGGAAGCAGAGAACCCTCCTCCCAAAGTAAAAAAGAGGGTGGCCTCTGTAGATCCGGAGGAGGGGCGTCCAAGAGGGGAAGGATATCCCTCTCAGATGACTCGGATTCGGGCACCGAGGCCGTTCCCAAGCACCGCCCCCGAACCAAGCCGCTTGCGGAATCGTGAGTACCTTCTGATGCCTTGTATACATCTATTTTTTTTATAGATTATAAGAATAATATCAAAATTCATATTCCATTCCAGCTCTTGACATCCCCCAAGAATCATCGTCGCCGGGGGATCTTTCGCCGGAGAAGATGGAGAGCGAGACGCCTCCACAAGCTTCCCCGCCTCTCAGGGCAGACGATCCCGAGGTGTCATCCCAAAGGATTCCTCCAGGCTCCGGAGAAGTGTAGGAGGGAACAAAGGCGGCACCGGAGGCTGCCGAGAACATGAGGGGCGCAACCCCCATGGAGACCGGCAACGGGGGTCCTGGATCATCCGACCCTCAGCCAGATACTGTTCCAGAGACCCAAACGGATCCGGAATCGGGTCAGCAGCCCTCTCTGTAGGAGGGGGAGACGGCTATTCCGGCGGTGACCTCTTCGAATCCAGAGGCACCGAACATGCTGATGGATGCTCTGCAAAGTGCATCCATCTTGGAGGAGCACCGTACCTTGATGGGTACAGTGGTTGAAAAGGTTCAGTCCACTAAGAGCGGACTGAATGAAGCCTTCACGAGCCTACTAACATGCTTCGAGGTATGTGATGTAATGTCTTTTAGCGGCTTTCCATAAAAAATCTGCCTATATATAGATAGTAGCCCCTGAGACTCTGTTTGGCCAATGAAGGAGGGCGAACATAGGCTCTAGAGGTATCCGCAGGAAATAACATACTTATCTTTTTTGATAAAAATCAGGCTTCACTATTAGCAGCAACCGCTCAGGCCGCCAAAGTTTCTGACTGAAGCGAAAACTACAGCTGGTCAATGAGGACAATATCCAGATTAACAAGCGGCTCGACAAGGTGCAAGGTATGTTTCAAGTGCTCCATATTCAATTGAATTAGTTTGCAAATGCTAAGTTTAAGCTTACGCGCTGCTATATGCATAATCGCAGATGGCGCTGCTGAGGTCGGGACCCTCAGGAGTGACCTTGCCCGCGCGAAGTAGCGGGAAAGGGTGAGCGACGCGGCCGCTGAGAAAGCGGATGCTGATTTGAAGACCGAACAGGCCACCCGGCGCCAGTTCGAGGAGCAGGTAAGCAAGATTGAGCAAGAGCTCAAGGATGCAACTCACAAGTGCAAGCTCCTCGAGGAGGAGAATAAAGCTAAGGCAGCCGAACTCGCGAAGGCCCTTTAGGACGCCCAAGAGGCGAGGTCCTAATCCCGAGCAACTCGCGAGGAGCTCCGACAGGCCGGACAGATAGCGGCTGGTAAGCCCTTTCTTTTACAGTCTAAGTTTGGCTATCAGAGGTATGGCTTACTTAATCGACTATGGGGTTCTCCAGACGCCTTTGCGAATCTTCCGAAGAGCGCCTCTGACGCAGCGCAATTCTACCGGGCCAAGGAGGGGCATGCGACGGAGAAGCTGTTCTGGTCGCAGTTCGTGACGCAAGAGCGCTCGACACTGATGAACGACCAAATGGCGCAGTGGGCCGAGTTGCATAAGATGTCCGGAGAGGCCATGAAGGAGGTCATACTCCGGCTGTGGCTGGCTGAACCCGTCCCGAGCAGCTATTTTGGCCTAGTACAGCGTCTCATCGATGATGTGCCACGAATTGATGTCATCAAACGGTCGGTGTGCATAGAAGGTGCACAGAAGGCCTTCTCGCGCATAGCGGTAGAGGCTCCTCCCGAGGGCAAGGACCACCTCATGCTAGAGCGTTATTTAGACGACGTCCTTGAGGGTGCTCGCTTGATGGAGGGTCAATGCTCAAAGGACATTATATTCGAGTGAATGTATCCGAACGACCCGGTCGTGTGTATTATAGATATTAAGGCTTTGTAATATATTTGTGCCATTATCTGAAGTTGCTTTCCTCCTATGCGGCCGTTTTTGTATGCCTAAGAGTTTTCCAGTCGCCGGCTTCGACCCCCACGTAGATGCTACGGGGGTGTACAGAATAGCACATGAGCACTCTTGACCCAACGTCTTTGTCCGTGACGGAGGTGTTAGTGCGGCGAACCAGGAAATCGGACTATACGGATTTACCGCTCTCACTTAGCCATAGGAGTTTGACGATGGGGCTATAAAATAGCCCCTTGTTCGTAGTGACTATCCGAATGCGGAAGCGTTAAATATATGACTAAAAAAGCAGTCCTTAGTTTGATACGGAAAAATCGTTAACGATTTAGTAAGTCACCGAACGGCTAACCAGCTCTCGCCGCATCATGACAGTCAGTTTTCGGCTTTCTCTACTGAGGTGCTTGACCGGATGAACCAGAAACACAATCGCAGTAGTTCTCCCTTTACTACCCTAGCCAAAAAAACGGAACGTAAGGTAGCAAACACAGGAGCCGGGCAACCCAACTATTGACCAAAGACATGATTCGGAGCGGATGCATATAATGCCAAGCTTAGGACGCCGAAGTGTGCTACAGAGCTATTTGGGATTTTGTTTAGTGGCACATATGTGGTCGTATAGAGCCCCTGGCAATGGGTATTGAGGTATGTGAGACAACTGGAGAGACGGAGTACAGTTTTATGAAGAAAGTTGATACCGAAAAATGTCCCTACTAGGATCTGATTGATACGTCAAGACGTGATCTTACAGAGGTACGAAAAGCACCAAAATCATTTTACATGTCGGGAGTCTAATAATAAGGAGAGAAGCTCAGTACAGGTCCTTTAAATAAGGTTTGGTCCAAAGAATCCTTTGGATGCCCTGCCGCACGTCTGCGCTGCTTTCGCCTTGTAGAGAGGGGTTCCTTAATGGGAACGGTCTTCTGTTACCCGCACGAAACTGGGCTCGAGGAGAGTCCTTGTAACTCTGTAGGATATATGGGCTCGAATGATCCTGTGGTAGAGAAGTAATCAAGAAGAGTGGAAGGTCATACAGGTCAAGCCGCATTTATAGACCTGCCCAGACAGCCTCCGCTGATGCCCAAGGTATTTTGAGTGCGTAATGATGCATGCGTGATACAAATTTTGCGGGTGTGCGCGGCGATCGACGGAGGCGAAACTGCTAGGCTAGCTCTAGAAGTACCGAGCGCTAGCTTGCGGGACTAGCCGGATTCTTTTAACAAAGTTCGGCAGCTTGATGGCCGATGAGGTGTGCGGCTTGAGTGGGCCGCTCTATACTTCGCCGCGTAGAGCTGCGTGTGTTCTCGCGCTAAGGGACCGTTATGTGTTTCCAATGAATGTTATGATGCTGCGTGGACCGGGCATCTTGAGCTTTAAATAAGCATAGTGCGGCACCGCGTTGAATCGAACAAAAGCGGTTTGTCTGAGCAGTGCGTGATAGCCACTTCGGAAGGGTACGATATCAAATATCAAGTCTTCACTTCGGAAGTTGTCGGGCAAGCCGAAGACAACTTCCAATATTATTGAGCCCGAGCAATGGGCCTGTACACCAGGTATTACTACTTTAAAGGTAGTTTTGGTGGGCTTGATCCTTGACAGATCGATACCCATTTTGCGGACGGTGTCCATGTAGAGCAGGTTAAGGCTACTGCCACCGTTAATGAGGACTCGCGTGAGGTGGAATTTGTCAATGATTTGGTCGAGGACTAGAGCTGCCGAACCTCCATGACGGATGTTGGCGGGTGGTCCTTTCAACCGAAGGTGATCGGGCAAGCCGACCATGGGTTGAATTTTAGGGCATCCGGCTCTACGGCGTAGATGTCCCTTAATGCGCGCTTGCACTCCCCTTTGGGTATGTGGGTGGCATAGATCATATTCACCATTTTGACCTCGGGGGGAAATTTCTTCTGCCCCCCTGTGTTCGGTGGGCGAGGCTCTTCTTCGTCATCCTCGCTGGGCAGCCTTTTCCCCTTGTGTTCAACGTTGAGCTTGCCAGCCTGTTTGAAGACCCAACAGTTTTTGTTGGTGTGATTGACAGGTTATCGGGGGTGCCATGAATCTGGCAAAGTCGATCAAGTATTTAGTACAAACTGGATGGGCCGTCTTTGTTTCCTTTGAATGGCTTCTTCCGCTGACCGGATTTGGAGCCACTGAATCCGGCGTTGACAGACATGTCTTCGGTATTGTTTCGACGCTTGTGCTTGTCGCATTGTGGCTTGCCATTGTCGTCCCTAGCTTCAGAGGTGCCTGGGTCACTGGTGTTATTGCTTCTATGAGCAAGCCAGCTATCTTCTCCCGTGCAAAAGCGGGTCATGAGTGCGGTAAGGGCTGCCATGGACTTCGACTTCTCTTGGCCGAGGTGTCAGGCGAGCCACTCATCTCGGACGCTGTGTTTGAAGGCCACGAGGGCTTCGGCATCCTGACAATCCACAATCTGGTTCTTTTTTATTAGGAACCTGGTCCAGAGCTTTCAGGCCGATTCGCCGGGTTGCTGGATTATGTGACTAAGGTCATCGACGTCCGGGGGCCGAACATAGGTACCTTGGAAGTTATCTCTGAAGGCATCCTCCAAGTGTTCCCAGCTACCAATAGAGTTTTCTGGGAGGTTGTTCAGCCAATGTCGTGCTGATCCCTTAAGTTTTACAGGGAGGTACTTGATGACATGTAAGTCATCACCGCGGGCCATGTGGATATGGAGAAGAAAGTCTTCAATCCATACTGCAGGATCTGTTGTGCCGTCATATGATTCAATGTCCATGGGTTTAAACCCTTCTGGGAACTGGTGCTCCATTACCTCATCCGTGAAGCATAGGGGGTGTGCGGCTCCTCTATATCGGGCGACGTCACGACGGAGTTTGGATGGAGTTCGTATGCAGTGTTTGGCCCTGGTGAGGTTGTGCTTATTGCGCCAGGCCTGATGGCCGTCCTCTCGTGCTGGTGCACGCCCCCTTGATCCATAAACTGATCTGGTATGACTGGCTCTATTGTCCAGGTCTTTTCACAGGTCGTGTGCGTACCCTGCAGCCGATGTTTCTCTGCCTCTAGGGCGAGGTGGTGTAGGCTCGTGTTTGGCTTGGGTTGCTGCTTTGTCCCGGCCACGAGGTGGTTGGTCAGGCCTGTCAGCCACGTTACGCACGGTCGGTATGGGCTCTGGGACCTCATCATCAAATTGGGAGAGCAACCCACGCTTTGGGTAACTCTAGTTACGCCGAGGTCAGATTTCGCTGCCGTGACATTAGTCCATCTGTCATTGAGTAAGTCCTGGTCAGCTTGAAGTTGCTACCACTTCTTTTTCAGGCTTCTTGTTGTGGCTATTAGCCGGCGCTTAAAGCGTTATTGCTCGAGGGGTTCCTCTAGCACGATGAAATCTTCGTCGCCAAGGCTCTTGTCCTCTTCGGAGATTGGTAAGTAATTACTATCCTCTGAGCCCTCACTCCCGATAGGATCGTCGGGGTTTACTTGCACCTCTTCCCAATCATCCTGTTCATATGTTGGCTCGACCGGGGCGTCTTGGTCTTCGGCGTTCTCTGAGGTGTTATTGCCTCTGGTGCCAGTATTGCTGTCTTTTTCGCGACGTGATTTTGATGTGTGCCGCTGACGTCGACGCTTTGGAGGTGATTCAGCAGGCTTGTCCTCTAGATTCTTCCCATCGTCGGTGTCATTCTCTTTGGGTGTGTCCACCATATGTACATCATACGAGGAAGTGGTCATCCAACATCCGGAAAACGGCGGGTTCTGGATTTGCTCCTCTTCAGCATCATCGTCCATACCGTCAATGTCTTTGGAGGCGTAATCGAGCATGTCGGTTAAGTCATCGACAGTGGCTATAAAGTGGGTGGTGGGTGGGACATAAAATTCCCCGCCCTCAGCCCCTAGTGTGGGCTGGGCGTACTTTGGCAGTGATCCTTCTGTAATGGTGAGAGATTGCATTAAGTCCAGGGCCTCATTTAAGAGTGAGGTTTGGACAGGGAAGCGAGAGTCCGTGGAGCAGGGCGGGCAGGAGTTCCTTGGCTGAGCTCGTGTAACACAGACCTCGAAAGTTCAGATCTCGTGTTTGAGGATGAGTCCGGCATCGTGTTGATGAAGGGTGCCCGTATAACTCCGGCCTACCGTGAAATGATCCTCCAGATCTCCGGCGTTGAGCTCTATGGCTGCGGAGAGTCCGCGGGCTCTAAACTCCCGCCTTCGACTCGGCGAGGAGTTCCGGATCTAAGGTCGGGTTGCGATTGAGGTCATGGACCCTTGGAAGATCAAGTCTCCTCGGATATCAGCGACATAGTTTAGGTTTCCAAAACTGATCTGATGATCATGGGCGTAGCTATCAATATGTTCCAGATGGCCAATCGAATAGGCACGCAGTGAAGCCAATACTTAAGATTTGGCAGGGGAGAAAAGTCTCCCTCAGGGCGGTATTGTTGTGGATGATTGATGGATCCATCGCCCCTTCTAGTGCCGACACAGTGGAACTCTCAATGAAAGCACCAATGTCGGTGTCAAAACTGGCAGATCTCGGGTAGGGTGTCCCGAATTGTGGGTCTAAGGATCGAAGGTAACAGGAGGCAGGGGACACGATGGTTACCCAGGTTCAGGCCCTCTTAATGGAGGTAATACCCTACTTCCTGCTTGATTGACTATGATGAGTATAGGGGTTACAAGAGTTGATCTACCTCGAGATCATAATGGCTAAACTCTAGATGTCTAGCATGTATAATTGTGATTGCCCTACGGACTAAACCCTCCGGTTTATATAGACACTGGAGGGATCTAGGGTTGTACAGAGTCGGTTTACAGAGAAAGGAAGGTGCATGATCCGAATGCCAAGCTTGCCATCCACGCAAAGGAGAGTCCCATCTGGACACGGGGAAAGATCTTTAATCTCATATCTTCACAGCCCATTAGCCCGACCCATGTCGCATAGCCCGGACGCCCGAGGACCCCTTAGTCGAGGACTCCCTCAGTCTTATTGAGGAGGAGACCACGATGAAAATGTTAAGTGGCTCTCATTTGCATTATTGTTGATCTAATAAAGAGTCCATATTACCTTGTCTTCTCCTCTTGAATAAAATGTTTGCAGATTCTAGCTTAGTCAACGGCACTCTTGCACTATTATTATTTTCAAATCATTCGGTCGTGCAAGTGAAAGGCAATAATGACAATATTAGATGAACTGGTCGTGGCAGAGAGAACTAGTATGAACTCGACTTGTTCTGTTTTTGTAAATATGTTTAACCCAGTATCCATGATTCAACCTATTATGATCAAACATGTTTGCAATGACGATTAGATATTATAGTTTCTCATGCCATGCATAAGTAGCTAGGAGTGAATAATGACTTATCTTGGATATTAACATTGCATTAAAATGATTGTGATGTAGTATGATGATGTCGTGGCGTTTCTGTGGGAGCACGAGCACCTATGGGGCCGGGGGCCCCTTCTAGTTCAGCAAGGGAGCGGAGGGCGCATGCAGAGCAGATCGAGGCGGGAGCACGCGGGGAGATTTTTACCCAGCTTCGGAGCTCTCCGGAGAGATAAAACTCCTACTGCTGCTTGGTGTTTGTATTTTGTTCTTGCTCAGGGCGTGAGCGTGTTGTGGTGCTGAATGAGTCGGCTGTGGAACCGAAATTCCGAACGCCGAACCCCCTCTACGTGCACATGGGCCTCCCTTTTATAGCCTAAGGGGGTCACCGACAGGTGGCAGCGTAGAAAGAGGGGTAGAAAAGTAAAAACGAGGTTGGTACAATAGTACCAACAAAGGTCCCTACCTAACTCGACGGCAGGGACAAGGGAATTTAATGCTCGTCCGGCCGCCAACAAAGGCGAGGAAACGACCGTTAGGGCGCCACCGATCGCCACG
This sequence comes from Aegilops speltoides, assembly GCA_021437245.1. NCBI lineage: Eukaryota > Viridiplantae > Streptophyta > Magnoliopsida > Poales > Poaceae > Aegilops > Aegilops speltoides. The sequence goes on along the minus strand of CM038146.1, from coordinate 309,135,841 downwards.
ATGGCCTCCTTGTCGCTTTCGCCACACTCGCGACCAAGATGGCTGCACAAATACCGCCACGCGCTCTCGGATGGCCCCGGGTGACATGTCGCTGGATGCGCTGGAGCTCGGTGCAGAGTGAGTTTTGCCGCTGCAAGTGCCTTGTCGCTGCCGTTGTCTTGTCGCACCAACAAGCTTGCCGCTGCTGGCCTTGCCGACGCCGCAGGGCGCCGCGGCAAGTTTTCTCAAGTGTCTTGTTATTTTCCCGCAAGCCCTCTTGCCGGGTTCATCCTTCCCGCAAGCTCCTCTTGCCGGGTTTGTACTTCCCGGCAAGCCTCTTCCCGGGCCTTGTCTTCTTAGTTAATACTTTGTTCTTGAATGGCAGTAAGATAGGAATGGCGGAGGATCTTGGCGGGCGCCTGCAAGCCTCGGGCCTGGTGTCAGCGATCGCCTGCAGACAAGTTCGGGTACTAAGGTACCCCTACTTTAGTACACCGACAGAGCCCCGCCCGGGCCATACACGTGCCGAAGCGTTGTTGGGCCAGGCCCAAAACAGGGCACGGGCACACGCGCCTTGGTCCGCACAAAATCCGCCCAGATCCACCGCTGCACTTTGCAACGGCACGCCGATTGCGCGCCGTGGAGAGAACGTGGTCAATACTTAATTCCAGGAAATGCGAACGCTCAGATCCCCGCTTATAAGCAGAGGAAACGGAACTGTTCCCCACCTTCGCCACTTGCCGCTTCCTCCGAAAGCTCCGCCGCCTTCCTCCGCTTCCTGCTGAAGAGAGCACCGCCCGCCGCCTGCCGCCATCGCCGCCTCGCTTCCCCATCACTTCCGCCATGGCTCAAGACCGGAAGGCTGCGAAGGCTGTGAAAGCTGCGCGGCGCGGTCGGCCGAGGCGCCGAGCTCGAGGCGCCGCGCAAGAAGCAAGCGCTTATCCCCGAGCTCACTCGGCAGCGCCGCAGGAGGAGTTCTACCTCTTCCGTCGACGGAGACGCTGGCGATCCGCCAAGACGCCGGTGCTTTCCACCGAAGCTTCCAAATCAAGAGGTGCCCCAGAGGGTACTACTTCTTTCCTGTGTTCTTCTATTGCGGCTCGCACACCTTTTTCCGATTTTCTCGCGACATCATGAACACCTACGGGTTTCATCTTCTCGATTTCACCCCCAACGCCATTCTCGACAATGGCGGTTTTCGACACACCGCGAGAACTTTGTTGGCATCCTCCCAATGTCGCTTTTTTGTCATTATTTCTCCCCGGCCGAGAAAGGGGAGCCACCGCCGGCGGAATCGCCTGACCTCCCGGATGGGCATGAAGGAGGTGTACTTGACGGGCGAAGCTCAGAAAAGTGGGACGAGTGGAGGGCGGAGTGGTGCTGGATCTCAGGACGCCAATCCGCAGCCATTCACCAGCTGCGCTTAGACCCGGTGGTGCGTGGCAGCGATCGAGCGCCTGTCACGGACGACGCTAAGCCGAGGATTGCCACCACCAATCCTCCGCCAGTGCATGCCGGGCTCACAATCGCAGGCGGGCGCGATTTCTTCGCCATCGTGACGCCTCTCAGAGAAGAGGGGAGGCCCGCCTGGCTGTTTGGCGCCCGGCGGATATCATGAGGCTGCGCCCAGGCCTCAACTTCAACTTCACCGCTCGAGCTCGACGGATGCCGAGGGAGATGTTCAAGCACGACGCCAACCACCTGAGAGGTTCTGTTGCCGCAGGGTGTCGCCCCCAGTGCAACACGCCTCCGCCGACAAGATTCCGCGAATGATGCCAGAGTGCGACTCGCACGGATAAGTGCAACTTGATAGAGCCCGCCGCCAAGTCGCGGCAGCAATTTTTGATAACTTGACGGAGGTAGCGGTCAACTCCGACGCAGCGTAAGCTCTCACCCGCGCTACCACCGAAAACGAGATGTCAGATATCGCCAAATAGGTCAAGAGGCGGCGGCCGCCGCTGCCGCAGGCGAGTTTGGCTTCACGCTGGCGGAGGCGGATGCAGCTGAGGCGGTAGGCCTTGCCGACCAGGAAGATCTTGCCGGAGAAGTCGATGGCGAGGGGGGGCCCGAGGTCGAAGCGAGCGAGCCCACTGGGGACGCGAGCGGCCAGCCTTCTTCGAGCAGCTTGCCGTAGATGGAGCCCCCGGCGCAGCCCCAATTCCAACCGAGAAGGCGCCTCCGTCGAGTTGGAGATATGGCGAGGAGCAGGCCGAGCAGCAGCCGCGGGCGCCGTGGGACACGCCCACCATGACAAGTACTGCTGCTGGAGGGTCCTGTGTCGCGCTGCAACCGAGGCGGGTCTTCCCGGCCGCCACGCCTCGATTTCGCCAGAACCCTCAAAGAACGCCGAGGGAGCCTACCTCCGCCACACCGCTACCGAGAGGGCACTGAGTTCGACCTCTCCGCTGAGCTCCGACACGGCGAAGAGGAGGAGGAGGAGGAGGAGTAAGGCTTTTTCATCAGATTTGTCTTTCTTTTGATCCTTGCTGTTGCTTATCTTGTATCCGATTTGCTTTCTCTAAATTCCTGCCCTATTTCAGATCTTGGCAGAGAGCGCGAAGAGGGCCAAGGTCCTCTGTTGACATCGAGGACGATCCCGCCGTGATGCAGAAGATACGCCCGAGACCACCTTGACGGACCTGTTCCTTCTTCCTATAGCAGCCCCAAAGACAGCCCCAACAGTAAGTGTTTGGTCACTTCTGCTGTAGGGCGCGCATGGGTGCGCCTTCTTTGCCGACATCTTGATTGTTGACTCATTTGTATAGGAGCAGAACAAGCCCACCAAGAGCAACCGGAGGCTGACCCGAGGTGCTGTCCGCTCGACCACGCCGCCAAGGGGTGATTCTCCCGACAAGGATCGCCTCGGCAAGGGAGGGGTCCTGCAAGGGGTGGAACCAAGTGAGCCTCGTGGAGGAGCCCATGGTCACGAGCTCAAAGACAGTAACCCTTCTTGTCGTGAATCTTCCTTGGGTTCTTCTTTTGATCTTCTTTCTTCTTTGGATATTTGTTGACTTTCCCTCCTCTTCCTATCCTCGATCCCTCTCGCACCCGATGGATACCGAGGCCTCCGGCGAGGAAGGCGACGCGCAACATCAAGATGCCGCCGCCGGCGAGGAAGAGGCTGGGCCGATGAACCCGCCGACGAGGAAGCCGCCAAGGTTGCCGGGCGCAGAAGCCGGGCGGGGTCCGTGATCGACCGACGACTGAGGACGCAGGAGCGCAAGGCGCTGCACCGCCCACCGACCCTCCGCCGCTGATGCAGCGCTGGTTCGACGAGCCCCAGCCAGCGCAGACTTGAAGGCCGGGCGAGGGCGCAGTACATCAAGCTTCCCCGGGCGCCGAGCCTGTGGCGCCGTGGAAGGGGAGGAGTTTGACTGGAAGTACTCGCTCGCTAGGGCCGGGCAAAGGGTCGATGTGCCAAGCAAAGCAAGGGCGAAGTCCGAGGAGGAGCAGCTGCCTGAAGCTGGTGTCACTTATCACGCCTGCAAGCTAAGCTTGAGTCCTGTGAAGCGCTTGTTGCAAGCAGCGGAGTTGACATAGAGAAACACGCGAGGAGCTCAAGAGTCAGAACCAGGAGGCCCTCCGTCCATTGCCGAGGAGAGGGCGAGCCGACGAGGCGAAGAAGGCGTTTCATCCTAGAGAAGGCTGAAGTCAAGAGCAGCAGAGGCTTGCCGCCGAGGAGCTGCCAAGCCGGATGGTGAGCTGACATGTAAGAAGGTAAACTTGGACAGCCACGAAGAGGAGCTCGCCGTCCGGGAGCAATCACTTGGCGGGGCACTCAAGGAGGCGAAGGATGCCGCCGTGGCTGCCAAGGCCACCAAGAAGGAGTTAGAGGTGAAGGTGACGCAGCTGGAGGCGGATATGAAAAGGAAAAACGAAGAGCTCGCCGCACTCCAGCGCGAACGCGAGAAGGATGCAGGCGCCCATGGCGAGCTGCAAGTCCAGCTTGCCAAGAAGATCAAGGAGCTGAACGCCGCCAAAGACTCAAGTGCTGATCTGGAGCTGAAACTGGCCACCATGGCGGGGACGCTGGACGCCGCCAAGAAGCGAGAAGACGACTTGAGGAAGGAGCTCAAGGGCAACGAGGAGCTGCTGACGAGGGCCGCCGAGACCCAGAACACCTTCAAGACCACGGTGGAGCTCTGGACGGAGGGCCTCGTCAACATCGCTGCATCCATCGACGAGGAGCTGGCGGAGCTTGACTTGGCGGGCTTTGGGTATTCCACTGAGGAAAATCTCCAGCCCAGCGCCAAGCTCACGCTTTTCTTCAAGGGTGTGGTGACGGCTCTCCAACAGCTTCGGGAAAGGATCTCGAAGAAGCTGGCCGACGAGTCGCGCGCGATCTGCTCTAGGGTCTTGGAGAAGGTGTTGGTGAAGATACTCTTCCGCAACCCGAGCATCGACCTCACCCGTGTCACCAAGAAGCTGCCGACGAGTGCTGCTCTTGAAGAACTCAAGACCATTCTTGCACCCATTGTGGACAAGGTGAATGAGGTCAGGAGGGTCGACAGCGAGCGCGTGGATTAGGCCACCCTTCTTCTCCCTTTTTCCTGCCGCTGCCGTTTCAGTTATGAGAACAATCTAGTCAGTGCCACAATAAGTCATTCTTGTAATATAACTTTATTCGGTACCGCTTGCTATGTTATATCCTTTACTCGCTACATCCCTTGTATGCTTTTACCCCACGCTTTGAGGGAACTTGCCGCAAGAAGCACACTTGCTGAGTGCGGAACATCAAGAGTCTGGCTGGCGGTGTTGCTCCGCAAGAAACCTTGTCGGGCTAGTTGCAGCTGACTTTTATTGTTGAGCGGACTCGAAACAAATCAAGGGCTTAACTTAGCCACGAGTCAATTCCTCCGCGCACAGGTTTTCCATACAAGGCACCTGACGCTCAAGGAATATAACTTAAAATTTTAAAACTGACTATGCTCAAACTTTGGCAACTTAGCTTTTCTCGTCGCTTATGCCCCGCAAGGTTAGATTCCTTTGAACGACGCCCGTCCACACCTTTATCTTCCCTCCCCGTGAACTTGTATGGAGGAATCTTCTTTTGAGAAGAAAGAAGAGAAAATAATGATATGGAACCTTATGGTTCGCTATTGCTTACCGGGGTAAGTGCTGCACAAAGTGTCGATATAGATGCAAAAAGAAAGATGCATTAATTTGACAAGATGTGCGAGGCACATAAACTTTATTTACGCACGGAGCTGCGCCCGCTTTGTACAAAGGGTTACATGCAACAGCGCAAGGCTTGTATAAAAGGTGGTTGCCGGAACGGGCCCGCAACCGCGCTTTATGGGTAAAACTTATGAAGATGCTCTATGTTCCGTGAGTTGCTCACCGAATGCCATCTTTGGTCTCAAGGCATGACAGCGCCGGCCTAGTGACTCGCTTCACCCGATAAGGGCCTTCCCACTTTGGCGCCAACTTGTTGGAATTTTGGCGGATTGAACACGCCAAGAACAAGGTCGCCTTTCCTCAAGCTTTCGCATTAACTTTGCGGCTATGATAGCGGGCGCAAAGCTTGCTGGTAGCGAGCAGCTCGCACAAAGAGCTCGAAGACGATCTCCTCGAGGAGCAAGCGCCATCTTGCCGCAGCTGCTCTTGCTCAAGCTCATCATAAGCAAGCACTCGAGGCGATCCGTGATACGAAGTTCCGTGGGGAGAACTGCCTCGCCCGTAGACAAGAGCAAAGGTGTCCGCCGCTGGCTCGACGGTGTCGCTCGACGACCAAAGAACCACCTAGCAGCCGCCGATCCAATTTCTTCCAGACTTGTGCAGCCCGTCGAAAGTTCTGGTCTTGAGCCCGCGCAGCACTTCAGCGCTTGTCTTCTCCGCTTGACCGCTGCTTTCGGGTGAGCAACAGAGCGAAGCAGATCTTGGTGCCAAGATCTTGGACGATCGCATGAAGGTGCGGCTTGTGAATTGTGTGCCATTGTCGGTGATGATCCCGTTAGGGATTCCAAACGGCAAACAATTGACCAAGAACTTGATCGCCGATCGTGGTTGTCACCTTCCTCATCGGTTCCACTTCGTGCCACTTTGTGAACTTGTCGATTGCAACGCATAAGTACTCAAAGCCCCGACAGCTCGGGGAAAGGGGCCGAGGATATCGAGCCCCTGCATCAAAAATGGCCAGGATAAAGGGATTGTTTGGAGAGCTTGAGCTGGTTGATGAATCTGCTTGGAGTGGAACCGCACGCTTCACACTTGGTTACTTGTGCAGCTTGCATCCCGGAGGGCTGTCGGCCGAAGAAACCTTGCCGAAAGCCTTGCCGGTAAGTGTTTTGCGCCAATGTGGTGACCACATATGCCTCCATGTATCTCCGCCAACAGCTCTCGCCCATCTTCCCGGAGATGCACTTCAATTTCACTCGCTGAATCTTTTCTTCAGACAAAGATGTCATCGACAAACTGGTACATACTTGATTGCCGGGCTACTTTCTCCGCCGCTTGCTCCTCGGAAGTTCTCCGTCTCAAGGAAATGGACGATCTGTCTGTGCCCATGCCGGAGCCCGTGGCTCGACGACAAGGACTAAAGGCGCGAATGTTGCAAGGGAACATCCGCTTTACGGCAAGGATCTCGATCTCGCCGAGCGTGATGTTCCCCGCAAGCGTGTCGGGACACAGCTTGTCGGGAGCGCTCGCTTCAACGAAACAAACCCTAGGGCTTGTCGGAGCAGATCGCCTCAAGACTTTTCGTGTTGATCCCGAGACCTTCTTGGCGGCGGCTCCGGGAGCTCGCCGAAAGTAGTCGCCAAGGACCAACTTTCTTTTTGCTCTGTCCAGCTTGATGGTGTTACAGATGGTTGAGTCAGCTTGAGCACAAAACTTCCTGGTTCCATTGTGTAACTTGAGTGCAGCACACTTTGACAGCCATCCGCAATGTCATTCTCGAGCTCTTGGAACATGTTCCATCCGCAGCCGCCAAAATGTTCTTCTAGCTTCCTCACTTCATCAATGTATGCTTCCATCAACGGACTCGATAATCTTTGTTTACTTGGCGGACGACAAGTCGTGAGTCACCCCCGATAATAAGCTTTTGATCCCAAGTTCCGCTGCTATTCTCGAGTCCGCAAGCAAGCCTTCATACTCGCAGATTGTTTGTTGCTTGCTCCTTGGGAAAGTGCATTTGGATCACGATTTGAGGTGCTCTCCGTGGGGGCGATAAGTAGTACGCCAAGACCGGCGCTTTGCAGCGAGAAGGCACCATCAAAGTACATGATCCATTCTTTGCTAGCTTCCTTGACGGGATGCTCTTCTCCGAGTTTCTTCATCGGGTGTTGGCGCCCACTCGCTATGAATTCTCGCCAATGCTCGGCTCGATAGTTGAGGTACTTTCAAACTTGAGGCCAAAGCTTGACAATTCCAAAGGCCCACTGACAATCCCGCTGCTGCTTCGGATTCTCGCAAGATCCTCTTCAACGGAAAGCGAGTGACAACTGTGATCTCATGTGCTTGAAAGTAATGGCGCAGCTTCCTCGAGGCCATGAGAAGGCCAAAAGCAACTTCGCACACCGTAGTACCTTGATCTAGCCCCTCGCAGAAGGGAACCGACAAAGTAAACCGGGCGCTGCACCATCTTCTTCGCTTTTTCTTCCGCAAGAATCGCGACAGATCCATCTTGCCGGAGCTGTAACTTGTCGGGAAGCCCTCGCTTGTCGCTGGACTCGCTTGCCGCGTTGCCGCTCATCATCCGCTTCCTCTCCGCGAACTAACGCAGCACTAACCACTTGATTGGTTGCCGCCAGATATAGCAGCAACTTCTCTTGTGGCTTAGGTGCGACAAGTGTTGGAGTAGAGGATAGGTATCTCTTCAAGTCTCGCAGCGCAGCCTCCGCTCGAGTCCATTTCATTGACCCGCCTTTTTCAAAATTTTGAAAATGGCGTAGGCGCCAGCAGACTTAGAGATGAACCCATCGAGAGCAGAACACAGCCGCAAGCCTTCGCGACATCCTTGACGCGCTTCGGGCTTCGATCTGCTCGATGGCCTTGATCTTGTCGGGATTGGCTTCAATCCTCTCGAGATACAAAGAACCCGAGAAGCTTGCCGGAAGGAACTCCAAACACACACTTCTCGGGTTCAGCTTGAGATTGATCTTGCGCAGATTTGCAAAAGTCTCATCCAAATCCTGGATCAAAGTTTCTTTGTCCTTGCTCTTGACCACTATGTCATCCATGTAAGCTTCTACATTTTTGTGCAACTGTGGCTCAAAAGCATGACTGACTACCCTTGCAAATGTTGAACCAGCATTCTTTAGTCCGAAAGGCATCCGACAAAGCAAGACGTGCCACATGGAGTAATGAATGCGGTTTTCTTCATCCTCTTCGCCATGAAGATCCGATGATATCCCGAGTATGCATCAAGGAATGAAAGCAGATCACATCCCGCCGTGGAGTCGATAATCTGGTCAATGCGCCGCAAGGGAAATGGATCTTTGGGACAAGCTTTATTAACATTTGTGAAGTCAATACAAAGCCTCCACTTCCCGCTTGCTTTGGCGCATGACTACCGGATTGGCTAACCACGCTGGATGGAGTACTCCTGACCAGGCCCGCCGCTTCCAACTTCTTGATCTCTCTCGCAATGAACTCTTGATGCTCCACCGCTTGCTTTCCGACTCTCGCTTGACGGGCCGCGGCGTGAGGGCGACGGCAAGGTGGTGCTCAATTACTTCCATGGGAACACCGGGATGTCGATGGTTGCCATGCAAACACATCGACATTCGCCCGCAGAAAGCAACGAGCGCGCTTTCCTATTTAGGGTCAAGCGTGGCACCGATGGTGAAGGTACCACCAGGTCGCCCTCCTTGGCGCCACTTTCTTGGTCTCGTGAAGCTGTCTTTGCTTTCTTGCACTTGCCGGTGGAGCTCGATGGTGCGCCTCGACGGTAGCGCAACACCAAGAGGTGCGCTTGCCGAGTGGGCATTAGAGCTACTCTTGCCGGACTTGGTCTTCTTCTTCCCCGGAGCTTCAATGCAAGTGGTTTGTGTTCGCTGCGCTGCCGCTTCCCAGAGATCTTGTCGGCACAGATAAGTGCATCTTTCTTGTCGCCATGGACAGAAATAACACTTATCGGACCGTGCATCTTGAGCACATTGTAGGCGAGGAGAGGCTGCCATGAACTTGGCGAAGCGCCGACGGCCAAGTATCCCATTGTAAGGCAATGGGAAATCAGCAACATCAAACGTGACTCTCTCGCTCAGAATTCAGCTCGCGCCAAAAGTCACCGGCAGCAGGATCTTCCCTTCGCTTGCTCCTTCCCGGTTGATTCCTTGAAAGGTACCAGCTCTTCGAGCTCACCGTCGGGATCCGAGCTTTTGAACACCGCGGAGGAAATCAGATTCAGGCCGCCCCGCCACAACCAACATCTTTGTGACCTTGAGGTTGCGGATGGTTGGCTAAACCAACATCGAAGCACCCGACCGCAGTGATGTGATCAGGTGGTCCTCAACATCAAAGATGATGGGCGCATAGACCACTTCAGGCTTGCGCGCTTCACGGACGGTTCTCGCCAGACTCACTTCGCTACCATCGCTTGAGTTGGCGGTGCAAGATGTGCAGAGAAGCACCGCCGCCGACGCACAACACCTCCATTGCCTTTCAAACTCTTGGTCGCCGGTCTCATCTTCCTCCATTTCATCATCTTCATCTTCGCTTTGTCCTTGTCGCGCCACGGGAGGTCTGTCTCTTGCCACGGCTTGGCCTTTGCCGCGCCTCCCCCGGCGGGAAGCTTTTGCCGATCCCCGCCACCTTCCCGGCCTTTTCCTTGTCGCGCGCCAGATTCAGCTTTCAGAGTTCGCCATCCGCTCAACTTTCTTGCAGTGCTTGGAGGTCATGGCCCTTGGTGCGTGGATCTATAATATTGCTTGCCGGAGCTATCTCGCTTGTCGGCGCCACCACAGCCTCGCCGAGTCTCCGCTTTGGCTTTTGTCGAGCCGCCCGCTGCCGGAATGCTCGGCTAACCAGCACATCCTTACCTTTCTTTCGTTATTCCGCCCGGCTCTTTTTTTGCCGGAGGGGCATCTTCCTCACCGCCGATCCTTCGCTTCCTGCATTCTCTCCCGGAGTCTCTCCTCCTCAGCCCGCGGCACACTTGTCGCCGAGCATAGAGCTCACGACATCTTCGATCTTGCACATCGCCATCTCCTCCTCATCTCATGGGTTACGACGCTCGATGGAACGCTACCGATAATCCGCGCAGGTGGACGCCGGGATGTTGCGCCGCACCTGGCTGAATCTCTCAGATGTACTTTGCGCAGGGTTCTCCTTCCTTTGGGCGCAGCAGATGAAGGTCGCCTCCGCCATGGGGCTTGTGGTCGCTCGTGAAGGCGCCGACAAACCGATGGCACAGTCTGCCCACGAAGAAATGGAGTTGTCCGTAAGTGCATGAGCCAAGATCCGACGCTGGGCTTGAGCACCGCCGGGAAGTAGTTGGCGAGATCTTCGCCGCGCCCGACGGCCTCGCACGCGTGATGGTGTAGATGCTAAGGAACTCCGACGGATGTATCCCGCCATCGCATTTCTCGCACGCCCGCTTGAAGTTCTTGGTATGGGCCATCGACTTGCCGCAGCTCACGGTGAACGCAGGGCAACTCGCCACAGACGGCAAGTCGCCGGTACTTCGGGCGATGCATATCGACAGCGGGCCAGCGCCGCTGGTCGATTGATGTCGCTTCCTTCGCGCCGGCGCGCAGTACGAAGCGTTTTCATGTCGCCGTTTGAGAACGTGGCGTTGATCGCGCGCGAAGCTCATGGGTCCGACGACGCCGTGGAGTCGGGCGCCGAGGTTGGCCCGGCGAAGTCGGGCGATCTTGGCTTCGGGCGGGAGTGCACGGTGGTGGCACCTCGCCGTCTTGTCGCCACCGCTTCCGCCGAAGCGCTTTGCCGCTGCTTCGACGCGTTTCGCTTGCCGGGCTTGTCGGCGCTGGGCGGCCAATGAGGCTATAGATAGCGCCTCCGCCGCCGATCTTGTCCGGCGCCGAGGGTAATCCAGAAGTAGCTGGGCTCGGGCCGCTTCTTCCGAGTCTTGGGTGGCGGTGGTGAGCGACGCTGGTGCGTGATATACTCAAACTTCTAACAGTGTTAGAAGGAGCAGATCTCGCCCCAGTGATCAAGACTGCTGGCACGCCAAAGATGTCGTGGCGCTTGTGGGAGCACGAGCACCTATGGGCCGGGGCCCTTCTAGTTCGGCAAGGAGCGGAGGGCGACGCAGAGCAGATCGAGGCGGAGCACGGGGAGATTTTACTCAGCTTCGAGCTCTCCGAGAGATAAAACTCCTATCGCTGCTTGGTGTTTGTATTTTGTTCTTGCTCGTATGCGGAGCGTGTTGTGGTGCTGAATGAGTCGTGTGGAACCGAAATTCGAATCGCCAACCCCCCACGCGGCGCATGGGCCTCCCTTTATAGCCTAAGGGGTCACCGGCTGTGGCAGCGAGAAAGAGGGGTAGAAAAGTAAAAACGCAGGTTGGTACAATAGTGTCCAACAAAGGTCCCCTACCTAACTCGACGGCAGGGACAAGGGCATTTAATGCCCGTCCGTCGCCTAACAAAGGCAAGGAAACGACCGTTAGGGGCACCACCGATCGCCACGATGGCCTCCTTGTCACTTCGCACACCGCGACCGATGGCTGCACAAATACCGCCACGCGGCTCCCGGATGGCCCCGGGTGACACGCCGCTGGATGCGCTGGAGCTCGGGTGCAGAGTGGCAGCCTTTGCCATGGCAAGTGCCTTGTCATGTCAGTTGTCTTGTCGCACCAAAGAAGCTTGCCGCTGTCGGGCCTTGCCGGACGCGCTGGGCGCTATGCAAGTTTTCTCAAGTGTCTTGTTGGCTTTCCCAGCAAGCTCCTCTTGCCGGGTCTTGTCCTTCCCGGCAAGCTCCTCTTGCCGGGTTTTGTACTTCCCGGCAAGCTCCTCTTGCCGTGGCCTTGTCTTCTTAGTTAATACTTTGTTCTTGAATGGCAGAAGATAGGAATGGCGGAGGATCTTGGGACGCCCGCAAGCCTCGCCGCTGGTGTCATGATCGCCTGCAGACAAGTTCGGGTACTAAGGTACCCCTACTTTAGTACAATCGGATGATGATATGGTATCCTCCTCTCAATATTCGAAAGTGGCTTGACTTGGCACATGTTCATGTATGTAGTTGAATCAAACCAACATAGCCTCTATGATATTTATGTTCATGGTGTTCATATCCTACTCATGCTAGTATCCAATGTTACTTATGCATAATGCATGTTCATGACCATTGTTGCTCTCTAGCTGGCCTCTTCTCAACCTATTTGTTAGTTTTCACTGCACTAAGTGGGAACTCCACTTGTACATCAAAACCCGAAACCCAAGTTATTCCAGATGAGTCCACCATACCTACCTATATGCATTATCCCGTCATTCTAAGTAAATTTGCATGTGCCAACTCTAAAAACTTCAAATAAATATCCCTTTTGTGTGCCTAGATCGTTCATGGAACAACAGGAGGTAGTCGGTATCTTCCATGCTAAGCTGGTTATTCTCAGGTCGAGTGCTTATTCACTTGCCATCGCACGAGAAAAGGGTGGTAATAGGGATGCCCAGTCCCAAATTGCAAAAAGAAAAGAGCTTACAAATAATCAAACAAAAACTCCCAATGGAGTCATAACCTTTACATTTCCGCTTGGGAACCGCCACTAGCGTGCTTAGCATGGAAGATATTGATAACTGATGGTCGTGAAGTAAATGAGAAGGGTGCATGTCTCAAAATTTCATTCACCTTTGTTTTAAGAACTTGAGCTCTAGCACCTCTGCAAATCACTGCTTCCCTCCGCAAAGGGACTATCTATTTACTTTTATGTTGTGTCATCACCTTCTCAAATAAGCGCCAGAACCTGAGAGCACTGTTGTCATGCTGATGCATTGTGTACAGCTAATGTTGGGAGCATCATGACTGGATCTTTTCTACCATGAATTACAATGTTTAGTCGTGGCTTGAACTTTGGGGGTGCTCTGCATTTATGTTTTGTGGTCTCAGAAAGGGCTAGCGAGATACCACTGTTTTCATATTATATCATGGTTATCTTGACAACATGTTGTTGTTTGAGATATCTTATTATTGCTCTCTAGTTGATTATGTCATTGATATGAGTTAATATAATTTTTCAGAGTTATTGTCGACATGGTTAGTTATAATCTATACTGAAAACCTGAGTGTAGTTTAAGCTTATTTATGAAAAAAGAGCAAAAGAGTTCATAAAAGTTTTTCTTTTTCACTTTCAGTTTATCAACTGAATTGCTTGAGGACAAGCAAAGGTTTAAGCTCGGGGAGTTGATACGTCTAGCGTATCTACTTTTCCTAACACATTTCCTCTTGTTTTAGACTCTAATTTGCATGATTTGAATGAAAATAACCCCGGACTAACGTTGTTTTCAGCAGAACTACCATGGTGTTGTTTTTGTGCAAAAATAAAAGTTCTCGGAATGGAACGAAACTTTGTGAGGATTTTTTTATATCAATAAAAACAATTTCTGAAGCCAAGAGATACCTGAGGAAGCACCTGGGTGGGCACAACCCACCAGGGCGCGCTCGCCTCAGTATGCCCTGTGGGTTGTCCCCACCGTGGCCCCCGCCGACCTCAAACCGGGTTATAAAATCACATTGTTCCGTGAAAAATCAGGAGAAAGAATTATCGATTTCACGAGGTGGAGCCGCCATCGCCTCCTCGCTTCTTCATTTGGAGGCCGATCCGAGTCCATTTGGGGCTCCGAGAGGGGATCTTCGATCTTCGCCATCACCAACACATCTCCATCGCTAATTCCATGATGCTCCCCACCGAGTGAGTAATTTTTTCAGAGGCTCACCGGTCGATGAGGAGTTGATTCATCATGTAATCGAAGTTAGTTTTGTTAGGCTTGATCCCTAGTATCCACTCGTGGTTCGAGATTCATGTTGCTATGACTTTTCCATGCTTAATGCTTGTCACTTTGGGCTCGGGTGCCATGATTTCAGATATGAACCGCTTATGTTATCACCATTATATCCATGTTCTAGATCCGATCTTGCAAATTATAGTCACCTACTACGTGTTATGATCCAGAACCCCGAATGACAACAATCGACCACTCCCGTGATGACCGTAGTTTGAGGAGTTCATGTATTCACCATATGATAATGCTTTGTTCTGGTTCTCTATCAAAAGGAGCCTTAATATCCCTTAGTTTCCAATAGGGCCCCGCTGCCACGGGAGGGTAGGACAAAAGATGTGATGCAAGTTCTTTCCATAAGCACATATGACTATTTACGGAATACATGCCTACATTATATTTATGAAATGGAGCTAGTGTCGTAACGCCCTAGGTTATAACTGTCTCATGATGAATATCATCCAACGAGTCACCAATCGAATGCCTATGAACTTATCTTATATTGTTCTTGCTAAGTTACTACTGTTGCTACTGCTATCATTACTGCTACAATATCACCGCTTATCATCATCGCTGCTTTTTAGGGGAAAGACAGTAGGAGAGGCTCCTACTGTTTTGTATATATTAATTATCAGGGGTGTTTGTACCATGCCCCCCCAGCACAAACGAATTGTGTGAGGGTACAGATAGGACTATCAACTAGTTACAAAGGTGTGATGCGTAGAGAGTGTAGCCTCAAAGGAGACTGTTACAAACAGCGGCAATAGTGCCCTTATGTACCTCGCGCACCCTATATTGCAGCAGACCGAAATCCTCAACGAACCTTGCTAGCTAGGTTTCTTGGGAGGGTGTCACACCTTTGAAATTCTTGTTGCTCCTTTCTTTCCATAGACTCCAGGAGGCTGTGAGGAAGATTTCAACAAAGAGAGGTTCAGGAGAGGCGCCTGGCATCGTGGATCATACCAAGGCGCCAAGGAAAAGTTGGCCGATAATATCAAGTTTCTCCAAAGAAGCTCAGCTAAACGGGCAAGTGAAAATCATGTGGTCTACTGCTTCTTCAATGTTTTGCCCACGAGGAGGCAATTGAAATCATCTCCAATATTATAGTGCATGCGTTTCAGCATATTACGGGTGTTTAACCTGTCATGCAGAAGCAACCAGCCGAAGACTTTGATCTTCATGGTGCACCTCAAGATCCAATGGAGACGAAACGAGGGACGGGCTCGCACCTCCCGGAAGCAAAACTTGTAATAATCGGACGCTTTGAATTCAGATTTCCCCCAAGTATAATGCCAGACATCGTTGTTGGTTGATGAGGGCTACAGTCTAGCGATCGTTTGGATGTCACGTACTTCATTGAATGCTTCAGGCGAGAGCGGAAGATGGAAGGTTGCATGTGGTGACGTGCTTTCCAAGAAATCTTTCACAGAAGCATCTTCATGCAGGGCGTAAGAGAACACTCGAGGCTGGGATTTATCCAGTGTTTCATAGAGCCATAAATCTTTCCATGCAAGAGGTGTCATGCCATCAACCACCTGGACACGGCTCACCCCTCTGTACTTGGGAGTAAGTTTGAGCACTCACGCCACCAGAAGGACCCCACCGTGTCAGATGCATGGGGGATCTTGTCAGTGTAATAAGTGTTCCAGAGAAGCTGTACCCAAGGGACATCCTTTTTATTGTAGAATTTGTGCAGGAATTTTAAGAGTAGAGCTTCATTTTGGACAAAAAGGTTGAGCACTCCAAGACTGCCATGCTTTTTTGGTCTGCATGTCATATCCCAGGCTGCCAATGAGCTGCATTTGTTTCCTTGCTCAGTTTTGTTCGTCCAGAGGCATCGTCGCCTGATTTTGTCTAGCATCTCCAAGATTTTTGGATGTATCTTGAGTGTACACAAGGCATAGATGAGCAAGGAGGTAACTGTTGCATTCAACCATGAGAGTTTACCTCCATACGACATCATGGAGATGGTAGTTGTGAGGCGCTGCTCTGCACTGCAGACAAGTGGCATGAGATCTTGAACCGTGGGCTTGGAGATGCCCATGGGGAGGCCCAGGTACGTGAAGGGCATGGTGCTAATGGTGCATCCAAATATGTGTGCCAGATCAGTTGCCGAAGCGGATTCAAGGTTGATAGGGATCAAGGTGGACTTGTGCAAGTTGATTTTAAGTCCAACAGAAGATGCATAATCAGACAGGATCTGCTTGATTAGGGTGGCTTGTCTTGGGCACACTGGGAAGGTCATGATCGTCTCATCTGCATATTGGATGATAGGGAGTTTGAGCCGTGCAAGGGAACGGTAAGTCAATTATACCTCGTCTGAAAGCATCCTTGATTGCCGCTTGTAGCAGGTCAGCCGCCGGAACAAAGAGCAGAGGCGAGAAGGGATCGCCCTGCCTGACCCCACACTTACAAAGAAATTGTCGTCCAGGGACACCATTGAGCAAAACTGAGGATCGGCCAGAAGAGAAGATGCACTCAATCCATTTGATCCACTTATAATTGAAGCCCATTTGTCTCATTATGTTGATCACATGTATGTGTCCAATTGTGTCAAATGCTTTGGCAAAGTCGAGCTTCAGAAGAACAATCTGTTTCCGCGAGGCGTGGCATTGGTGGATATATTAAGGCCCAGGCCATGCAGTCTTGGACGGTCCGGCCCTTGATAAAGCCGTATTGGTTGCGGTGGATGAGCTGCAGTATAACCTTCTGGAGATGATTAGGCAAGAGCTTGGTGATTAGCTTGAGACAACAGTTGAGGAGGGTGATTGGACGATAGTCATTGACAGTTTCAGGTGAGTTGATCTTGGTGATAAGCATGACGAGGCCATCATTGATGCTTCTAAGATCCAGATCACCATCGTGAAATTGATCACATAGTGCATAGAAATCGTGTCTAATTATGGGCCAACAAGCTTTAAGAAATGCCCCACTAAAGCCATCAGGACCAGACGCTCAGTCAGAGGGCATCTCATTCATCACCGCATCAATCTCTTCATGTGTGAAGGGCACTGTTAGAAGATCCAGGTTGTCAGCATGTTTAATAATGGCAGTCAGATCAAACTTCATCTCGGCGGGTGAGATTGTCCCAAGGTGATTCTTATAAGTTTGGAACAATAGCGCTTCTTTGCTTGGGTGATCATCAACTTGGGTTCCATCACTATCCTGAAAGTAGGCAATATTGCTATTACGGTAGTGTTTAGTAGCAACCGCTTGAAAGAATTTTGTATTCTCATCGCCGAATTTAACCCAAAGTATGGTGCAACGCTTTTTCTAGTATTGCTTCTGGTAGTGAAGAAGCCTGAGCAAGTGCTTCTTAAGTATGTGTCTCAAATTGGATTCAGGAGTGGATAAGGTTCTCTTATTTTCCTGTTGATCCATGCCAGCCTAGGACTCCATTGCAGTTTTCAATGGCAAACGAAAGGCGGATATAGATTTACTCCAAGTTTTAAGTACATGTCGAGCACTTTGAACTTATGCAAAGGATCGAGAAAGATTTTGTGATCTCACCGGTTTGTCCCAAGTGTCTTTGACAATGTCCATGAAGCTAGGGTGTTGTATCCAGTATGATTCAAATCTGAAGAGTTTGCTACGAGGAATCTTGGTCTCGATCGTGACAACGCAAGGGATGTGGTCAGAGACAGGTTTTCCAAGAGGCTTGACTAGGGTTTTAGGGTAAGCATTCGTCCAGTGAATCGACATAAAGAACCAATCTAATTGTTCTAAGAGCGGGTCGAGCTGCATGTTGCTCCAGGTGTAGGTGCACCCTTTAATAGGTAGTTCAATGAGGTTTTGTTGACGGACAATATCATTAAAAGTGAACATATCTTGAGTGCTACCGCCTGGTTTATTACGATTATCCGGGGCTCTGATGTAATTAAAATCGCCCAAAAGCAGCCAGTCTTGGTTGCTCGGGATCTCCAGGTCATATAGCCAGTTAGTGTATGTGGCATGATCGTCCCCCTCGCAAGGTCCATAAATATTAGCTAGAGTCCATGATTGGGTTTATTGCATACTGACAAGGTGTACTACGAGCGCATAAACGTCAGAGAATAGTACTATGCTAGTGAACATTGAGCTTTTCCAAATAGTAACAAGACCACCAGAAGCACCTCGAGAGGGAATGAACGCAAAATGATCAAACTGTCGAGGATAGCAAGACTTAATAAATGCAAGATCAAATACAGTCTTTTTGGTCTCTTGTAGACATATAATAGAGCAACCACTAGAGAGTACGGCATTATGAAGCACTAGCTTTTAGGTTCAGAATTCAGACCTGGTATGTTCTAGGAAAGAACATTCCAACTACGCAAAAGTGTCATTTAAGAACCGAGAAAATTAAGCTAAAGGGTGAGCAGCTTCACCCCAGCGTCCTCATATTGGGGCACATCATCAGATGAAGGAGTGTTAGAAGTAGAGGGCGCAGCCGATGGAGTTAGGAGAGCATCTTCAGCGAGTTCAGACGCGGGGACAGCGCACTGGTTTGTGCCAATAGCTTGTAGCACACAGATGGGAGTAGGCAAAGGGATCACGTTGTTATCAGTACCTGGATTGCTGCCAGAAGAAGACGAGCCCATGGAGGGGATAATCCTGTGGAGAACCTTGGAAGCAACCGTGCGACTGTCAGAGTTCTAATTATGCGAAAACCATTGTACTTGTTGGTCCTGGTGTTGTGTTTGACTTCAGTAGTCGTGATGGGTGTAGCAGCTTTGGGCCGACGGCTTCGAGTCACAAATGGTCCCGCATGAGCAATGGTAGTGTCAACTGCAGTCTGCAGCAAGACCCAAGCCCTCCGTGACAAAGCCAAAGAACATGGCCCAACAAGTTTTCTCAACTCGTGTGTGTAGGGAGAGCAGCATAAGACATGCAAAGTATCACAGACACAAGGAGGGTGTAGTTCAAGAACAGCTTCTCAAGAAGGAGATCAGCAGGTGATAGAAGTGGCAGCATGACGGCTTGGCTATAACTCCAACAAAGGTAGGTCAAGCTGTGGAGCTGAAGATGCATCGGTCTCAGGTTGGAGTTCTTCAATGGTACTGAGGAGGCTGGCTGTTGGGCAAAGTGGAGGCCAGTATTATCAGAAGACACAAGGATAGATATCTCAGTAGTTTTGTTCCTCATACCATAGCCATTGGACCAGGGGCCAATAGTGGAGATCATAGGCCTAAGAGCCTCAAAGATGAACATGTTCAATTGCTGCCTGGGGATAAGATCAGAAACCAGGAGAGACAAGAGCTCATTGCCATCAGCAGAGAGACCAAACTGTATACCTTGGTTATGCACTGCAACTATGACTGTGATAGAGTCATTGGGCATTGGGGAATCCAATTGCTTACGGGCAAAGGTGGCACTACGACCACTATAGAGTTCTCGTGAGCCACCGCCATCAAGGATGTGAATTGAGTCATTCCAAGCTTGCGTGGCAATCGCAAGAAGATTATCTTCGTGTACTGCATCATGTTGAATAACAATCCTTATGCAGCCAGCCATGCTTGGTAATTGACCATGTGTGGTGGTAAAGCAGGGAGAGGAGGAGCTAGAGGGGCTGGCCATGCACCCCAGCCTGCTTGAGCATGTCCCTCCACTTCAACATTGTCACCATTGTTACCAAGCAGTGGCGAACATTCGACTAGCCAATTGTGGAGTTGTTGCCGTAGAGTTGTTCTCGCCGGAGATCAAGTCCAAACCGAGGGTGTGGGTTGTCAGACGGTGGTGGAGGCCTTCCAGCGGCAGGACCTCGTGCAGAGACCATTCCAATCATTGCTCCTAAGAATTGTGATTTGAACTGCCCAAAGAGCCCCGGCTCCACCCAACCGCGAGACAACAAAACTCTTTGGAATCAACTTGAGGCGAATAACACGAGCTTTTAGAAGAATATAGCGCATGTCCTGCCGTGGATTGTACCAGGAAACCAGAGAGCCAAATCCACCCAGGGCTTTTGTGAGGTAATAGTCCATCTGATAGTCATACGGAAATCCAAAAAACATAAGCCACACCTCGGGCCCAAAATTAAGAAGTAGTGCGCCTATTCAGTGCTTCATTGTGGGGAATGAAAGAGATGAGCAGATCTTCATCCTCCAACTCGATGGGAGTGGCTACTGCCATGTACTGCATAAATGAGTCCACAAAACAAAAAATGTCAATGCCAAATGGGTGGTCGCAGACTTCAATAGTAAAGATCTGAGATTCATGGAGCAGAGACCCTTCGAGAAACTGTGTGCGATGCAATAATCGCAAACGGTGGTGTCAGAGAACCGTCAAAAATGTCCAAAACGTTTGTGATGACTGATGCATCAAACACGGTTCAGATTTTAGTTGCATGTGTGATGTAGGGCATACGGTTTAGTTCAATTAACTTTTGGCGAAGAGGTGGAACAAAATAAACGGGCAACCAGATGAAGGCGTGTGTGATACACAACATACGATTCACTAGGATGAACTGTTTGTGATTAGGCAACACAAAAGAAACGATCAGGCAGATCAAGGTGTGTGCGATATACGGCATGCGGTTCACTCGGATGAACTGTTTACGTTGAAACAAGAGAACAGAAATGGTTCAATATAACAAGATGTGTGTGATACGTGGCAAACAGGTCTGTAATCATAAATGTGTGCGAAGACCAATAAATACACGCATTTATTGCTTCTAATAAGACGACGTGATATGCCTCGTCTACACAACATGTATTGGCCATTGGGGGACAAAGCGGTTATCCGGATACGCCATAAGGATGCGAAGAGGCATCCTATGCTCCGAAAGGACTAGTTGTTCCACTAATAGCTCATCTAAGAGAACTCTCAAGTTATGTGCTCAGCCGGATCAGCCATGGATGGGTGACCTGGATGGGAAGTTAGGTTGATGTTAAATTAATCGATAGGATGGGTCATATTGGTAAAATGACCAAATGACCCATTCCTCAGCCTAATTTAACCTTGAGGTCCTTGTTTTTATTTTTAACATATGTTAAAGAAGGTTCACCGACATTACTTTTTGACAATGTGTATACGTGGCATACACTTGATCCATCCGACCTGTTTGTGATGGAATATGAAGTGTGTGTAGGCAAATGCTTGCTAGTGTACAACCATTTGCGATTGATGAATTCATCACCGACGGGTTCCCCGTGTGGTCCGTGGTTCATCTCATCATTATCTACTTTTGTGCTAGCTCGATGTTCCTTTATATTGTAAGTTTCATTAATTGATGGCGCAATGAACACGCCACCGCTTCCGCCATTTCTCACCTGCTTCCCACCACCCAAATGATATTGCACATAAACCTAGGCGCGGCGCGACGCACGGAGGCAACAAGTGTAGCATGTAGCACATCCACCTTTTCCAAGCATGCCAACGCACCAAAGCATCGCCTCTGCTATCAACCTCGTCGACGAGGAAAACCAGAAGGTGCCACGACCCGTCGAGGCCACTACGCTCCCCGGCAATGCGTTGGACGGCGTCGTGATGCGCGTCATCGCCAGGGTTGAGCAGACCTTTGGCGCATGGCGCTTCAACGCCGCAGATCAAGATAGGCATGTCAGCGCCGAGAGGCTGCAGCTTCCCGCACAACATGATCAACGGCGTGCCGCAGAGCAAGCTAGGCGCATCCGCACCGATAGGCTACGGCTCGCCACACGGCGAGAGCGTTGGAGCGCCGCAGATCAAGAGGCGCGCGGCCAGACAGAAGAGCGGATCCATCGGGCGCTTGCTCGCCGTCGGATGTATGCCATCGCTGGATACACGTGTCGTGGGAAACGAACACCTATGGGGCAGGGGCCCCTTCTCGGTCCGGCAGGGAGCAGAGGGCGCACGAAGAGCATATCGAGGCGAAGCACGCGAGGGATTTTACCCAGCTTCGGAGCTCTCCGGAGAGATAAAACTCCTACTACTGCTTTGTGTTTGTATTGTGTTCTTGCTCGAGAGCGTGAGTGTTCTGTAGTTTCGAATGAGTCGAATCCCCTCTACGTTGCGCATGGGCCTCCTTTTATAGGCTAAAGGGATCACCGACAGGTGGCAACGCAGACAGGGGTAAAAAAAGTAAAAAGAGGGGTTGGTACAACCGCTATCTACAGTGCACCCTACCTAACTCTGACGGCAGGGGACAAGGGCATTTAATGCCCGTCTGGTCGTCCAAACAGGCAGAAAACGACGCTTGGGGCGCCACCGCTGCCACGATGGCCTTCTCGTCATCTCCACTTGCCACCGCGACCGCTTGGTCAGCACGCCGCCGCCACGCGCGCCACTTAACGATCTTGGGGCGACACGTCGTCGGATGCGCTGGAGCGGGCGCAGAGTGGTGGCTTGCCGCTGCAAGCGCCTTTGCCGCGTCGTTGTCTTGTCGCCCGTAAGCTTGTCGCCGCCGGTCTTGCCGGACGCGCGCGCGGCATGTAAGTTTCTTGAAATGCCTTGTTATCTTCCCGCAAGCTCCTCTTGCCGATTTGTCCTTCCCGCAAGCTCCTCTTGCCGAGTCTTGTCTTCTCACCAAAACACTTTGTTCTTGAATGGCATCAATATGAGCTACGGAGGATCTTGGCGACGCAAGCAAGCCGCTGGTGCTCGCGATCGCCTGCAGCACAAGTTTGGGATACCAAGGTACCCTACTTTAGTACACCGATAGGAGCCCTGGCTCGGGCCACACACGGTGCCGAAGGCTGCAAGGCTGTGCCCAAACAGGCACGGCACGCGCTGCCTGGGTCCATACCAAATCTAGCTCAGATTCACCGCAAGCCCCCAGAACGGCACGCGCCAAACGCAAGGCCGTGGGAGAGATCATGGGCAACTTTAATCAAGAAAGGCGAACATTCGCCCCCTCTTATAAGCAGGGAAACAGGGCCGCTCCCCCACCTTCGCCACTTGCGGTTCCTTCCTCGTAAAGCTCCGCCGCCCTCCGCTTCCCAAGCCAAAGAGAGCAGCGCCCGCCGCCGCCGCCTCCTCCACCGCTTCCGCCATGGCTCCAAAGACCGGAAAGAGTGTGAAGTCGGCCGAGGCGCTGCGGCTTGAGGCGCCGCGAAGGAGCGAGCACCTTCTCGAGCTCACCCCAAGGCGCCGCGGAGGAGTTCTATCTCTTCCGGTCGACGGAGACGCGATGATCCGCCAAGACGTAGACACTCTCCGCCAAGCTTCTACTCAAGCGGTGCCCAAACGGTACTACTTCTTCCCATTGTTTCTATCATGGGCTCGCCCGCCCTTTTCTGATTTCTTCGCGACATTATGAATACGACGGCTCCATCTCCTCGACTTCACCCCCAACGCTGCTCGACCATGGCAGTTTTCACAAGATCTTTGCAAGAACTTCATCGAATCTACCCCAACGTAACCCTTTTCCGCCACTATTTCATGCCCCGAAGTCGAGAAAGGAGAGCCCCTGTTCGGGCGGATCGCCTCGATCTCGAGGGCCGCAAGAAGGAGGTCTATCTCGAAGGGGAGCTCCGCAGCAAGTGGGATGAGTGGAGAGCTGAGTGGTGTTGATTGTCGACGCAGATCCGCAGCCATTCACCAATTTGGCGCCTAAACCCGAGTGGCGCGCGGCGGCGATCGAGCGCCTGGGCGCGATGATGCTAAGTTGAAGATCACCACCACCCGGATTCTCGCAACTCAGCTAGCCGGGCTCACCAGGGGCATGGGCGCGACTTCTTCGCCGCCAGACGCCTCCGCAGAGGGGGAGGCCCGCCGCTGTTCGGGGCCCGGCAGATATCATGAGGCTGCGCCAGCCTCAATTTTAACTTCACTATTTTGGAGTTGGACGGATGCTCAAGGAGCTGTTCAGCACGCACCCCAACCACCCGGAGTGGTTCAGCCGCCGCAGGTGTCATCCCTCAGTAACAACTTCCCACCGACGATCCGCGCAATGATGCCGGAGTGCGACTCGCACGGATTATCCTAACTTGGCGGAGCCTCCGATGACGCGCGGCAGCAATTCTTCGACGGCTTGGTGGAGGTAGCAGTCCGGCCGACGAAAGCGAGGCTCTCACCCCGACACCACCGACGCATTTAGATGCGGTACATCGCCACTGTAGGTAGAAGAGGCGGCGGCAGCGCTGGCCATGCGCGAAGTTTGGTTTCACGTTGAGGAGGCAGAGGCGGCCGAGGCGGCAAGCCTTGCCGACCGAGAGGACCTTGGCGGGAGGTCGCACAGGGGAGCCCGGCCGAGGCGAGCGAGCCTGTCTGGGGCGCAAGTGGCCAGCCATCTTCGAGTAGCTTGCCGCGGACGGGGCCCTCAGCGCAGCCCCAAGCTCAACCAAAGAGGTGCCTCCGCAGGACCAGAGACACATAAGGGCGGCAGACGGGCCAACAGCCGCCAAGGCCATGGGACACGCCCACTGCGGCTAAGCACCGCCGACACGGAGCATCTCATGCCGCTACCAAGAATCGGAGAGGGTCTTCGGCCGCCACTTCCGATCTCGCTGCAGCTCCCGCCAAGCGCCTAAGGGAGTTTACCTCTGCCCGCCACGCAGTAAAGGGTACCGATTCACCTTCCGCGCCAGCCCGACGAGGAGGAAGAAGAGGAGGAGGATTAAGACTTTCTTCCAGCTTGTATTTATACTTCTTCGCTTTGCCATTTCTTGTCTTGTATCTGATCCGCTCCTCCGAACCTCGCTCCATTTCGTGACTCGCCGAGAGCGCGAAGAGGGCCAAGGACCCCGTGGTAGTCATCGAGGATGATCCCGCCAGGATGCAGAGGACGATCCGAGACCACCGTGGACGGACCCGCAACCTCTCCTCGAGTATTCCTCAGCAGCAGCCCCCAAAGATAAGTATTTGTTCACTTCCTGTCAGGGCGCGATGGGTGTTTTTTTTCCTTGTTGACATCTTGATTGTTGATTTGCTTGTAGGAGCAGCAACAGGCCCATCAGAACAAACTGTAAGCCGCCTCCCCGAGGTGCCATCCGCTTGACCACGCCGCCAAGGGGTGATTCCTGCACAAGGGAGCTGCTTCTCCCAAGGGAGCGGTCCCCGACAAGGGGTAGTTCCTCGCAAGGACGGACCAATGAGCCTTCTGGTGGAACCCATGGTCACAGAGCTCAAAGATGTAACCCTCCTGTCGGAAATTTTCCTTGGGTTCTTCTTTCTTCCGGTCTTCTTTTGGATATTTGCTTGACTTTTCCTTCCTCTTCCCGCCTTCAGATCCCCCGCCACGATCCGATGGAGACCGAGGCCACCGGGCGAGGAGGACGACGCTGCAAAACCGATGATGTCGCCGCCACCGAGGAAGAGGCGGGCGCCGACGATCCCGCCGCGAAGAGGTCAAGGGTTGCCGGGCGCAGAGCTAGCGAGGGGTCCGCGATCAGATCGACGACCCCGAGGGTGCAGGAGCGCAAGGCGCTTACATCGATCGCCGACCCTCCGCCGCTGATGCGCACCGGGCTCAAGAGCCCCACCGGCGCCACTTGAAGGCCGGGCGAAGGTGTTCATCTGCTTCCCGGCATCGAGCCTGTGGCTCCGGCTGAGGGAGAGGCTTTGACGGAGAGGTGCTCTCTCCGCTGGGCTGACAGTGGTTGACGACCAAGAAGCAAGCAGCGGCGAAGTCTCGAGGAGGAGCAACTGCCCGAAGTTGGTGTCGCCTACCGCACCCGCAAGCAAAGGTGGAGTCCCGGAAGCGCTTGTCGCGCAGCGGAGTTTACATAGAGAAGCATGGAGGAGCTCCAGAGTCAAGAACCAAGAGGCCCTCCGCCTATTGCAGGAGAGGGCGAGCTTGTCGAGGCGCGAAGGCCTTCATCTCGAGAAGGCGGTCAAGAGCAACAGAGGCTTGTCAGCCAAGATCCGCCCACCCGGAAGGTGAACTCGACGCAGCGGAAAGTCAATCTCGACAGCTACGAGGAGGAGCTTGCCGACGCTAACAATCACTTGGCGGGCGCCAAGGAAGCGTAAGGACGCCGCCCGAATCGCCGAGGCCGCCAAGAAGGAATTGAGGTGAAGATGACGAACGGAGGCTGATCTCGAAGGGAAGAATGAGGAGCTTGTCGCTTCCAGCCATGAACGCAGAAGGATGCCTCGCCATGGTGATCTACAAGTCCAACTCGCCGACAATGGGAAGGAACCGACCGCCAAGGACTCAAATGCTGATCCGAGCTGAAGCTGGCCACACCGACGGATACGCCGGACGGCGCCAAGAAGCGAGAGGATGACTTGAAGAAAGAGATCAAGGACAACGAGGAGTCGCTAACGAGGGCCGCCGAGACTCAAAACACCTTCAGGCTACGGTGGAGCTCGACGGAGGGCCTCGCCAACATCGCCGCAACTATCGACGAGGAGTCGGGCGAATCGACTTGGCGGGCTTCGGTACTCCATCGACGAGAATCTTTTAACCCAGCGCCAAGCTCACTTATTCTTCAAGGGCGCATGACAGCTCTCCAAAGAACTCCGTGAAAGGATCCCAAAGCAATTGGTCGACGAAGTCACGCGCAATCTGGCGCCAGAGTCTTGGAGAAGGTGTCAGAAGGTGCTCTTCCGCAATCCGAACCTCAACCTCACCAACGCTTCAAGAAGCTGCCGGCTGGTGCTGATCTTGCAGAGTTTCAAGGCCCTTGTCGCACCCATTGTGGACAAGGTGAATGAAGTCGCGGGTCGATGGCGATCGTAGATTAGGCCGCCCTTTTCTCCTTTTTTCTTGCTAACGCTGCATATGTCACGAGAACAATCCATTAGAGCGCAAGTTATTATTGTAATATAACTTTATTCGGGTAGTACTTGCTATGTTATTTCCTTTACTTGGTTCCTCCTTTGCATGTTTTTACCCCACGCTTTTAGGGAACTTGCTGGCGCAGCAGTACCTTGTCATGAGCGCTGAGTGTGGAACATCAAGAGCTCTGCCGGGCGTGTTGCTCCGCAAGAAACCTTGTCGGAACTAGTCGCAAGACACTTACATTGTTGAGCGGACTCAAACAAAGTAAGGGCACAACCAGCCACTAGTCGGTTCCTCCGCCGCATGTGTTTTCCATACAAAGCACGGTCGCTCAAGGAAGATAACTTAAAAATTTAAAACTAATTGTGCTCAAGCTTTGGCAACTTAGCTTTTCTCGTCGTCTCAAGGCCCCGCAAGGCTATACTTATTTGAACGACGCTCGTCCACACCTTTATCCTCTCCTCCCCTAGTGAACTTGTGGGCTTAAGGAACCTTCTTTTGAGAAAAGAAAGAAGAGAAAATAAAGATATGGAGCCTTAAGGCTCGTTATTGCTATGGGCAAGTGCTGCACAAAGTGTCGATAATACATGCAAAAAAAGAAAAAGGCATGAAATTTGACAAGATGTGCGGAGCATATGATCTTTATTTATGCACGGATTCATACCGCTTTGTACAAAGCGTTACATGCAACAAATGCAAGGCTTGTACAAAAGGTGGTTGCCGGAACAGCGGGTTCGCAACCGCTACCATGGGTAAACTTACGAAGATGCTCTATGTTCCGTGAGTTGCTCACCGAAAGCCATCTTCGGTCTCAAGGCGACAGCGCCTGGCCTAGTGACTCGCTTCACCCGATAAGGGCCTTCCCACTTCAAGGCCAACTTGTTGGAATTCTGGCGGATTGAACGCTACCAAGAACAAGGTCGCTTCCTAAACTTCTCGCATTAACTTTGCGGTTATGGTAGCGACGCAAAGCTTGCTAGTAGCGTAGCAGCTCGACAAAGAAGCCGAAGATCTATCTTTCTCAAGGAGCAGCGCCATCTTGCCGCAGCCTGCTCTTGCTCAAGCTCATCATAAGCGAGCACTCGAGGTGATCCGTGATACGAAGTTTTGTGGGGAGAACCGCCCGCTCCATAGACAAGAGCAAAGGTGTCCGCCGCTGGCTCGACGGCGCCGCCCTAATCGACCAAAGAACCACCGCAGCCTCGATCCAGCTTTCTTCCGTGACTTGTGCAGCTCCAAAAGTTCTCGTCTTGAGCCCGCGACAAGACTTCAGCTGCTCGCTTCGCTTTCGCTGGACTGCTGTATCTCGGTGAGCAACAGAGGCGGCGATCTTGGCGCCAAGATCTTGGACGATCGCATGAAGGTGCGGTCGGAACTGTGCCATTGTCGGTGATGATCTGTTAGGGACTCAAACGGCAAACAATCGACCAAGAACTTGATCGCCGATCGTGTTGTCACCTTCTCATCGCTTCCACTTCGCCACTTTGTGAACTTGTCGATTGCAACGCATAAGTACTCAAAGCCCCGACAGCTCGGGAAAGGGGCCGAGGATATCGAGCCCCTGCATCAAAATGGCCAAGATAAAGGGATCGCCCGAGAGCTTGAGCTGGTTGATGTATCTCGCTGAGTGGAACTGCATGCTTCACACTTGGTTACTTGTGCAGCTTGCATCCTCGAGGGCTGTCGTTAAAAGAATCCTTGCCGAAGGCTTTGCGGCAAGTGTTTTGCGCCAATGTGGTGACCACATATGCCTCCATGTATCTCCGCCAACAGCTCCGGCCCATCTTCCCGGAATGCACTTCAATTTCACTCCATCAATCTTTCTTCTCAGACAAGATGTCATCGACAAACTGGTACATACTTGATTGCCGGGCTACTCTCTCGCTTCTTCTTGCTCTTCGAAGTTCTCCGCTTGAAGGAAACGGACGATCTGTCAGTGCCCATGCCGAGCTTGTGGCTCGACGACAAGGACTAAAGGCGAATGCTATCAAGGAACATTCGCTTCCACGGCAAGAATCGCGATTCAGCCGAGTTGATGTTCCCGCAAGCTTGCCGGAGCAAAACTTGTCGGGAACGCCCGCTTCAACGAAAAACCCTAGGGCTTGTCGCAGCAGATCGCTTCCTCAAGACTCTTTGTGTTGATCTTGGGACCTTTGATGGCGGCTTCGGGAGCTCAGCCGAAAGTAGTCACCGAAATCAACTTCCTCTTCTTGCTCGTCCAGCTTGATGGTGTTACAGATGGTTGAGTCAGCTTGAGCACAAAGATCCCTGGTTCCACAGTGCAACTTGAGTGCAGCGATTTTGACAGCCATCCGCAATGTCGCTCGAGCTCTCGAACATGTTCCATCCGCAGCCGCCAAAATGCTCTTCCAACTTCCTCCTTCATCAATGTAGGCCTCCATCAACGGACTCGATAATCTTTTGTTCACTTGGCGGACGACAAGTCGCGAGTCACCCCCGACAATGAGCTTTTGATCCCAAGGTCCGCCGCAATCCTAAGTCCGCAAGCAAGCCCTCATACTGCAGATTGTTTTTCGCTTGCTTCCTTGGGAAAGTGCATTCGACCACGATTTGAGGTGCTCTCCGTGGGTGCGATAAGTAACACACCAAGACCGCGCTTTGCAGCGAGAAGGCACCATCAAAGTACATGATCCATTCTTTGCTTGCCTCCTTGACGGGATGCTCGCTTCGAGTTTCTTCATCGTGTTACGCCCACTCGCTATGAATTTCGCCAATGCTTGGCTCTGGATAGTTGAAGTACTCTCAAACTTGAGGCCAAAGCTCGACAGTTCCAGTGCCCACTCGACAATCCTGCATGTTGCTTATGGATTCTGCAATATCCTCTTCAACGGAAAGCGAGTGACAACTGTGATCTCATGTGCTTGAAAGTAATGGCGCAGCTTCCTCGAGGCCATGAGAAGACCGAAAAGCAACTTCTGCACTCCAGAGTACCTTGACCTAGCCCCCTATAGAAGGGAACTGACAAAATAAACTGGGCGCTGCACCATCTTCTTTCTCTCTTCCTGCGGCTGCACAGATCCATCCTTGTCTGGACCAGAGCTTGTCGGGGAACCCCCCTGCTTGTCGCTGGACTCGCTTGCCGTGGTCGCTGGCTCATCATCCGCCTCCCTTTCCACTACTAACGCAGCACTAACCACTTGATTGGTTGCCGCTAGATACAGCAGCAACTTCGCCAGGCTTAGGTGCATAAGTATTGAGTGGAGGACAGTATCTCTTCAAGTCTCGCAGCGCAGCCTCCGCTCGAGTCCATTTCATTGACCCGCTTTTTCAAAATTTTGAAAATGGTAGGGCGCGCTTAGCGACTTAGAGATGAACTCATCGAGAGCAAAGAACGAGTCGGCAAGCCTTCGCGATCCTTGACGCGCTTCGGTGCTTCGATCCGCTTCAATGGCCTTGATCTTGTCTGGATTGGCTTCAATCCTCTCGATACAAAGAACCCGAGAAGCTTGCCGAAGGAACTCCAAACACGCACTTTCGGGTGCAACTTGAGATTGATCTTGCGCAGATTTATGGGTTTCGCCCAAATCTTGGATCAAAGTTTTTTGTCCTGTTTTGACGACTATGTCATCCATGTAAGCTTCTACATTTCGTGCAACCGTGGCTCAAAAGCATGACCGACTACCTCACAAATGTTGAACCAGCATTCTTAGTCCGGAAGGCATCCGCACAAAGCAAGAGGGTGCCACATGGAGTAATGAATGCGTCTTCTTCATCCTCTTGTGCCATGAAGATCTGATGATATCCTGAGTATGCATCAAGAAATGAAAGCAAATCACATCCTGCCGTGGAGTCGACAATCTGGTCAATGCGCGGCAAGGGAAATGGATCTTTGGGACAAGCTTGTCGAAGTTCTCCCGCCATCTATGCTTAATCTCCTCGTCCTTCACCAAGAGTTGGTCCGCTCCGTTCTTGATGCATTTAACTTGGTCAACATCCCTCGCCTTCCTCTTCGGATCTTGGCCATCTTATAGATGTCCCTTTCGCCTTCCTTTGTGCCTAACCGCTGGTAGAGGTCTTCATACGCCCGGCCCCTTGCTTCACTAACAGCTTTGCTTTGCGGCCTTCTTCGTCATCTTGTACTTCTATGTTGTTCTACACTCGCCCGTATAGGCGCTCAAACAATATTTCTTCTCCTTAATAGCCTTCTGGACATCATCATTCCACCAGGTATCCTTAACTTCGCTTCTACCTCTACTTCCCCTGGACACTCCAAACTCCTCCGAGGCCACCATACGAATGCAAGTTGCCATCTTCATCCACACATTGTCCGCATCCCCTTCTTCCTCCCAAGAGCCCTCCTTAATGACACTATCCTTGAACGCCTAAGCTACCTCCTCCCTGAGCTTCCACCACTTTGTTCTAGCGACTTTGGCACGCTTACCCCGTTGGACATGAATACGAAAGCGGAAGTCGGCAACCACCTGCTTATGCTGAGGGACAACACCCTCTCCAGGTATCACCTGCCGAAGGTTCCAATGCAGCATGTTGCTGAGAGGGTTACGCCCCAACGAAAATCTTTTGGGTTTCATCTCCATAAGAGTGGCTGAGTTTTTACGTTGGCTCGCCAAGCCTATCACAACCCTCCTTCTTTACTGTCAGGACCCCGATCCTATGCCACACCAATCTAGCATGTAACACCTCATATCACTTTGCGGCCTCATGCACGGTATTCCCACGGGTGTCGCCTTACCAGGCCCGGGACCATTTGCGCCTTTTGGCTCACGTATATGATAGTGTCGCTAGCATCCATATGACAAAGAACCCGCGCATGGCTAGTCGTGAACCCAAAGTGGCGCTTAACTTACAGTGACATGCATACATGACCAAAGAATGAACGTGTTTGGCCATCGAAAGTGAATCTGTGTCAGTAGAAAGTTAACAGACTCGTAGACACCGCGTGACATTTCAAGAGATGTATACATGAACAAAGAAGGACACATGCCGCCAGCCTAAGTGTTCCAGAGAGCAAAGAGTGCTACCAAGGCTCAGGAAGCAATAGGAGACATTTCCTAGTAAGAGAGGCTACCAAGGATAAACAACTAGATAGTCGATCCCACACATACCAAGCATTTCAATAACATACACACAATATGCTCGATATGTGCAAATACAACATGGCATCACAACATGACTCTACAACTCAAGTATTTTATTCAATAGGCCCGAGGAGCTTAGATATTACAAACATGGGTCTCATGACCCAACATTCAGAGCATACAAGTCAAAAGCACATGCGAAGCTTAACATGTCCGAGTACGTACATCTACAAATGAAAAAGGCCGAGAAGCCCGACTATCTACTGATTCCGCCGAGGGCACAAGATCGCAGCTGAGGTAACAAGCTAAACGTCGAGTCCACGCGAAACTACTAGTGAGATCAAGTCTCTCTCGCAAAACATAAATTAAGCAAACATGAGTACAAATGTACCCAAAGAAGACTTACATCGTAACCAACTACATATGCATCGTTATCCACAAAGGGGTGGGTTTAATCAGAAAGTAAGCCAGCTTTGACTCGCTGGCTATCCTAAACCACGATCGCAAGTAACTCTTCCGAAATGATGCACACGAGTCCACATATTCACCATATCAATACACCACTATGGATCCGTCCCCGCCTCCCCACGAGAATGCCATCCATAGCACTCACGCTTATCTTGGCGATTTTAGAGTATCTACTTTCACTTGTCTATGAACCGTGATAGGCAACCCAGAGGTCCTTTATCGCGACGCTATTCAATAGATGATGTTAACCCCGCAGGGTGTACTTCTTCACACACGCTCACCACTTATCGCCGCCATAACGACATGTACTCGACAACCTTCTGCGAAGCCCAGAAGGGTGTCGCCCACGCCTACCTAAACACTCAAGTCTCTAGTCCAGGTTATCGCCTATTCAGGTTCCATCCGTAGGGAGTCCGGCCGAGGTTTCCACATACGGCCCCGAACGATGTTTACAGGGTTCCGCGACACCAAACAGCACTACAAAAAAATACACTTCCGTGATGATACGTGTTTGTCACAGTAGGTCGCATTTTTTGTCATGCATGTACATCCATGACCAATTTATGACAGAATCAAGATAGTCATACCTGTGATGTCGTAAAAGTGTTCCATGACATTACCAAAATTATCATCACGGAAGTGTCCACTTCCATGACGATAAATCGCGCCACGTAATCGCCCAAGGGTGACCGACACGCGGCATCCACCGTAATGTAACGCCGCGTTTATCGGGTCGGGTTTTGGATCCGATAACCTGCTATCAGCCCCGACCAATGGGGATTTTCCACGTAAAATTATCATTGGCTGGAGGAAACGCGGTCGGCTCACCGTTGGGGACAGATGTCATCCGCCATTGGACCGAAGGCGCTTATGATACGATGACACGTGGCACGGCCCAACAGAGGCCCATTCTCGTGAAAAGGCCGCCCGCTTGACTTGGTCAAAGGTATGGCCGCCCACGGAAAGCCCGTTAACGGCCTGCTCAAGATATAGCCCATTTATCGCCTGCTAACCCAGGCCTGCTACACCCTATCCGAATTAGGCCCAAGAGCGCCATCTAGGCCGCCCAATATGATTCAGCCTATTTTAACTTCCGCCCATGTGTGGCCCATGACTTCTTTCGCCCATATGAGGACCTTTGTAACTCTGGCCCATTAACGGCCTGGTGAACTGGCCCGTAATGAGCAAAGGTATCACTTTATACCCATTAACGCCCGTTATTCCATTGTCGCTTTAGCCCAAGTTATCTTTCGCCTTCTCAGGCCCATTGATTCTGGGCTCATTTGCAAGATTCGTTACATACGCCCACATCGCTATTTTTCGCTAGGGCCAAATTCAGCCCGCCGTTATACCGGCCTGCTTGTGGACCGTTAATACGCTGGGCCGCTTTCATGTCAAAAACCGCTGGGCTGTTTTCATAGAGTTATCAACATGGCCTATTAACGCCCGTTATGGTCCACTTAATAGTACGCCCATGATTGGCTAAATGATGATACGCCCCATAGAAGGCCCATGGATCCTACGGCCCGTATGAGGCCCATGGATAGTACGGCCCGTAGAAGGCCCATGGACCCTACTACCAGAAGGCCCATTGATCCCTAAGGTCTGTGATAGAAGGCCGATGGATCCTACGGCCCATATAGAAGGCCAATGCTCCTACGGCCAAACGAAGGCCCATGGATCATACGGCTCGCAGGAGGCCCATGGTTACAACAAATTGCAGGTTGCCATGATTATTTTGGCCTAGTTACCAAAAATAGGCTATTGTGGCCACTAGAAAACACGTAAAAGAACCGCAGTGACTACAAGCAAACAACTAAACAAGACAATAAAAAATAAATAAGCAAGCAATTAAGGCTAGCCTATTACCGCTTATTACACATATTACATCCATCTGGCATCAAAGTTCGCCACCAAGGCAAAATAGGGAACAAAGCAGATATTACATACATCGTTGCCAAAATTGGCCACCAAAGGCAAATAAACGCTGCAAAGAAACAAGAGCATAATCAAACAACTTCGTAAGAGCTCAAGAAACGTTATCCCGGTATCCACCATGTCGGCAATAAGCTTAGCAAGCTGATTAGCTTTGTCCTGCTTGGCGCTAAAATCCTCCAACGCTTGTTGCCGCACCGTAAAGTATGCATCTAAATGCTCCAGGACTTCCGCAGTCCTTCCGCTTGTCGCAAAGACACTGATCGATGTCTTTAGCTTGTAGTTGAGACTCAAGAAACCGAACTGATTCGCATAAAGGAGTTTGAATAGCTTGTCAAGTGGTAGTGGCCAAGAATCTAACACTAAACCAAGACAGACTTTGGGGTTGTCTTGTTGTCCTCAAGATAGTCTTCCTTAGTTGTTTTATCAGCTTTGTTGGAGACCAACAAGGATGTGCCACTATCCCTAACCTTATCTCATTACTTCCTTTAACATTGCTTAATAAGGCACTCTTCCCAATATTCTCACAAGATTCTAAAAGAAGAAACAAGGCATACATAACAAGTTTAGTATGTACTAGTATATGAAACTCATTTCGTGAACCAGTTCATTAGTAAGGTGGACAGGATTAAACTACCAAGTATTCTATTGCCAAATACTAGTACATAATAAAAGCATCAAACAAACATATATCTATGTCCTATGGTCACCGCATTGTCTTGCCAAATCAAAATAGAGACACGGTTCAAATCATATCATCAAGACAAAGCAGAAGGAAAGAATACAAAGCGTGGGAAACTACACGCACAACAAGATTTCAGATGGGTACCACGGGTCTACATGTACAACAACACTATTGGCTCACAGATGCTAGTAATGTGCATGATATGAAAGTCAATCAGATACACAATTGAAATTGAAACCAAAAGAGCTATTGATAAGAGCAAACCTGTTAAAGAAACATGTGTGAACATACCGCCGTGCCATTGAGTTTCGATTGATCCTTCAATTTAAAAATAAGTTTGTATGAGTAAATACAATGATACAAGAGCAAAGCAATCATAGTTAAAAAGGCGCTACTTAGGCGAAGCGCTTACACGCTTAGGCTCTAGGCGCTATAAAACGATTAAGCATAACTACGCTTAATCTGCATAATCAAGCATAAGCATGCGCTTTGGTCAAGAAAGTGCAAGGCGTGGCAAACACACAATTAACGCCTAGCGCTTTTTTGAACTATGATAGCAATGAAATCTTATATTAGAACAATTGTTCTTCAGGTTTAGGAACTTGTTCTACATGAACAGAGTACAGTAAGACGCAAGAATACAATACTTAAAAATATAAAATGAGCTCATAGACCTTACCACATCCTTGGTTCGGGACCAAGATAGTAACAAGGCGCCCAACCATCGCCCAAAGAATGTGTCTCAGAGAACGAAGGGAATTTGATGAGTTTTTTACCGGTGAAGTACGCTTTTCGTGTAATTCCGACATCGCCACCAAGCATTCTTGAAGATAGCAGAGGTATTAGCACAGGTTACCTCATCATGAGTTTCCAAATCGGTCCTTTCTATAGAGAAAATGGGAAAATTTGTTGTATTATAACCATCATGGAGGTAGGATGTATGGGACGGCAAAGTAATTGCCATGGATAACATTACTTACACATAACTCCCGGACAAACACCTGAATCGAATTTTCCTTCATCTTCAAAGATAATATTTCCAAGATGGGAAGATACGCACATACGATTTAACAACATCAAATGCGATAGATGCTAAACTACGATAGCTGGTTGTGCTTCCTCCATAGGAATAGGCGCATTAACCGTGGAGTTGGGGTTCGCTGTGATAGTATCGCCCTTTGGGCACCGGAGATGCCTTACTAATCGCTTCTTGTTTGGGAGCTCTGTGGTGGAGATGTCAGGTCAACAAGAACGGGTTACTATCGGTCGGGTTAGGGTTAGATTGGGTGAAGCTGGTTCTTCATCCATCGTAGTAGGGGTACAATCATGAGAGTTTGGGTTATGTGTGGTAGGGCTGGTTCTTGTGCATGTACAACCGGATGCTATCTCCACCAATAGGTAGCACTGCTTTTATTTGAAGACCGTGTTTTATTCCGCTAGATATCGCATCACCCACTCCAATTCAAATGGCTAATAAACAGAAACATAGTTGAATGTACGTACATTGTATGAGAGATGATGCAATAAATAGTGTGGAAAAAGAGGGCATGAAATAGTTGACATGTATATTGTTTAACTAAAACGGATAGCATGACATAATTTCACATATATGATGTCTATCTAAACTGGATAGCATATCATAACATAATTCAAAGATATGATGAATAACTAAACAGATCGCATGACATAATTCACCTACATGTTATCTAAGTAATCAGATCGCATCATTTAATTCACATATGTGATTTATATGCTAAACAGAGGGCATTCGATATGATGTCCGAACTAAGAACATGGTGTTGAATATTGTGTATATGATGTCTAAACTATGCAATGCAAG
Source organism: Aegilops speltoides (assembly GCA_021437245.1). Lineage (NCBI taxonomy): Eukaryota > Viridiplantae > Streptophyta > Magnoliopsida > Poales > Poaceae > Aegilops > Aegilops speltoides. The sequence goes on along the minus strand of CM038146.1, from coordinate 309,099,360 downwards.
ACACCGATGCATGATATGAGCAAGATAACCTGCAAGTTAGAGCATACACCTCAAGAGGGGAATAGGACTGGTCATCTGTCTCTCAATCCATCTTCGAGGAGCTATCGACCCAACAAGAGATCTGCTTCGGCTGTGTAGCACTGCTCTCGCTCAAGGCCTTGTTTTCACTCCAGATTTTTCCATCTCCCACCCAAATGGCTGATTCATGTGAAGAGTAGTTTAATGTACAAACATTGTCGACAAATGGAAATGTAATGAAGAAAAGGATGGGCAAGATATCATTCAAATATATGATGCCTGGTTAAACAGATGGCATTGCACATTTCACATATATTATGGCTGGCTAAAGACATGAGACTGCATAATTCCTATATATGATATAGAAACTAAACAGTGGCATTATAGAACATGTCTAAACTAAGAAGATGACATATATGATGTCAAAAGTAGGCACAGAAGGCAACATATGCATGATATGACTAACATCATCATGCCAAGGTAGAGCAAACACCTTGGGGGTAAATAGGAGTGGTCAAGACAGCTCTCAATCCGCCTCGTAATGTATATCTTCCTCTCGATTACAATTTGGAGAGGGGTGGGGAGGGTTTGCCATTGAACCCACCATGGAGCGATGTTTGCATGACATTGTATTGCCGCACAAAACTCTTCTCTTTTTTCTACATGTTCAAGATGATCGTGTACAATATCCCACATGCATACTAAAAAAATATGGTGAGATTATGTAAGGAGAGCATGCAGAGAATTTAGAGTGATGGTAACAACCAGTGGATGGATCCAAAAATAATGATAGCAGGCTGATGATTTCTTTAAATTAATAAAAAGACAGATGATGATTGCTTTACTATTTGTTTCCCACCCAAGATGAACAACATAGGCATACCCTAGGTGAACCAGATATTAGACAGACATACTATTCATTGCTGTCTCGATATGTGCCCCACAACTAATTTAGAACTCAAGTTTGAACATGAATTTGGATTTGAGTTGGGAGTCCAAGAGCTGAACAGAGGATAAAGTAGGTGTAAGTTTAAGCAATGCATAACATAAGGTAAACAAAAGAGTGCGACTCTCTTGTGGACCCTGTACTCCTCGTGTTCATGTGCTGAGTCGATGATGGTGATGTTGTTGGGGCGCGGCAGCAGCAGTGGAAGGAGATCTCGAGGCGCGAAAGACGGTCAGAGTTGTCATGTCTGGTTTGGTGGATGCTTTTGTCGATGGAGCAGCTCAGTGAGGTGGACGATGTCGCAAGCAGAGTAGGACAAACCACACAAAGTTCCTTCGACACGCACTCAGAATCAAGTAATTTGTAAGGGCTCATTTGGCTTGCATGATTCTTAAAACGCAGGTATAGGAAAAACACCGGAATAGGATAGGAAAATGCACATGGTAAACAAAGCATTTGTAAACACAGGATTTATGTCAACTTGGTTTACAGGAATTGGAAGAGCAGAGGAATGCAAAGAAACATGGCCAAAATAAAGAGAAACCATATGAAAGCGTGTACAGTTAAAATGTTATTCTGGCACTAATGCACTTGGTCTTGTTTTCATGCATAGGATTTTGAAAAGTAGGTCCGGGTGGATGTTTTGCTTCATTCCTTTCAACAAAATGCATGAATAATTGAATAGTAGAGTGCCATTGGAAAATTCCCTATTGCTATGTTTTTTCGTTGAACCAAAATAGCCCTAATGCATTGACGTGAATGTATAGTAATAAGTGACACAACAAGTGTACAACCTCTTGTCAGAGCCGTGTCAAGCTCAAAGATCATTGGGTTGGTCGCAAGCGCTTGAGGCAGAGGTGGCTGCCTGAGGTGTGGAGGAAGATCTCGAGGAATCAGAGACGCGCCTGTGGCACCGCTCACAGATGGATCGCTCGTCGTTGGAGCAGCTCCGCTGAGCAGAAGACCTCAAGGTCAAGCAGACAAGATGATATCGTCAATCTCAAGTGGATTCTAATAGCATTCCAATAGATGATGAAAATGGATGTAAAATTAACATCACCAAAACCACCGACTACAACATATGAGGTAAAAACTGCTGACTCAACTTAATCGTTAAACTGAAATTTCATCAGGAATCTGAATGCTACCGTCAAACTGAATGCAATGGTAGCAGAGAGGCACTTGACATGTAGTTTAGGAGGGCTTGCAGTTCATCCTCAACCTGCACACCCCTCGAGCCGCCACCACCGGCCGAACCTCCGCCCCGCCACGCCGCCTCAAACAACTCTCGCCACCGCCGCCTGTCGTGGGCGGTTTCGTGGGAGCACGAGCACCTATGGGGCCGGGGCCCTTCTAGTCCGCAAGGGAGCGGAGGGCGACGCAGAGCAGATCGAGGCGGAGCGCGGGATTTTACCTAGCTTGAGCTCTCCGAGAGATAAAACTCCCACCGCTGCTTTGTGTTGGTATTATGTTCTTGCTCAAGAGTGTGAGCGTGTTGTGGTGTTAAAAGGCCGGATGAACCGAGCCACCAAGGAACCCAAATTCCAACCTCCCTACGCGCGCATGGGCCTCCCTTTATAGCCTAAGGGGTCACCGACATGTGTGGCAGCAGAGAAAGAGGGGTAGAAAGGTAAAACGCAGGTTGGTACAACAAGAACCAACAAAGGTCCCCTACCTAACTCGACGGCAGGGACAAGGGCATTTAATGCCCGCTGGTCGCCCTAACAAAGGCAAGGAAACGATCGTTAGGGGCGCCACCGACGCCACGATGGCCTCCTTGTCAGCTTCGCCACACCGCGACCGCATGGCTGCACAAATACCGCCACGCGCTCCTCGGACGGCCCCTGGGTGACACGCCGCTGGATGTGCTGGAGCTTGGGTGTAGAGGGATTTTGTTGCGCAAGCGCTTTGTCATGCCGTTGTTTTGTCGCGACCCGCAAGCTCGCCGCTTGTCTTGTCTTTTTGGCGCTGGGCGCCGCGGCAAGTTTTCTCAAGTGTCTTGTTATTTTCCAAGCAAGCTCCTCTTGCCGGGTCTTGTCCTTCCCGCAAGCTCCACTTGCCGGGCCTTTGTACTTCCCAAAGAAGCTCCTCTGCCAAGGCCTTGTCTTCTTAGTTAATACTTTGTTCTTGAGTGGCGAATGTGAATGACGGAGGGTCTTGGCGACGCCTGCAAGCCTTGCCGCTGGCGCCAGGATCGCCTGCAGACAAGTTCGGGTACTAAGGTACCCCTACTTTAGTACATCGACAGAGCCCCTGCCTGGGCCATACACGGTGCCGAAGGCTGTTGGGCTGTGCCCAAAACAAGCAGACGGCACACGCGCCCTGGTCCGCACAAAATCCGCCTGCACTACCGCCAAGGCCCTCATAACGGCACGCTGCCGATTGCAGCGTGGGAGACGGGTGGCGGCGCATTTTCGAGGCATCCATCCCCGTGATCACGGGCGGGGTGAGGTCACCTCAACCGCCGCCCGCTTCAGATCTCGCCACGCTGCCTCCCATGCACTCGGGTCGCGGACGGTGGAGGTGGGAGACCGAGCCATCACGGGCGGAGGCAGGGTCGGCCCCGCCGCGCTCTTCTCGTGCTCGATTCACCGAAAGGGCGGTCGAGCCCCCACTCCGCCCCTTTAAGAAGAGCGGAGGGAGCGCAGGTTCTGACTCTCTCATCTTCTCCTTTCTTCAACTTCTGCCCCTTTCTCTCATTCGCCATGGAGGAAGGGAAACCTGGTCCTTCATCGGTGGCGGCGAGGGTCGCCATGAGACAAGATCCTCCCTATCTCAAGGCCAAAGGTGGCAGAGCCAGCCACAAGGGAAGAGGGAGAGGGCGGTCGTGGGCGCAGGTCGAGGGCGAGGTCGAGGCGCCGAGGAAGAGGCGGACGGGCGGTGCAAAGATCTCCGCCTCGCCGGGCGGCTCCTCCTCGCTGGGCGTCCATACAGGGACGACCTTGGGAGTTCTTCGCTGCTGCGCTGGCACTTGTTGCCGCCTCCGCTCCCGGCCCGCTTACAGCGCTGGATGGAGCCGGACCCACCGAGACGCTGAGGTTAGTGATGAGGGGCTGGGGATCAGCTGCACGCGAAGCCGCCAGTATCCCCAGCCCCTAGTGTGATGTATCTTGATCGAGGGTGGAAGACGTCACCAAGATCCACAGCTTGACGGGCGGGTTTACCCTCCATTTTAAGTTAATGGACGGCGACCTCCTCCGGCCAAGGTCTTCGGGACTCCGCACCGGCGAGATGCTGCGGACAGCCTCCGATAGCGAAGACTCTCTCGAGCGAGAGTGACGAGGAGGAGAGCGACAGCGACGACGATGGGCGCGGGCCTCGACTAGGCGTCAGCGCCACTCGCTGCCACCGCTAATTCTATCATCCGGTCGCTGCCCCTTGAACTCCCCGGTCGCTCTTGGGCGGCCGGGAGGGAGGCTGCGAAGAGGAAGAGGGGTGGCGGCAAGGCCGCAAGTCGGAGTACGAAAAGGCAGACCTCGACAACAGGCCGACATCCCGCCACCCCAGATTCGAGCTCGCCCGCGCTGCCGCTCCGCTAAGCTCCCCGGTAGCCCCGGACGCTCTTCTTGGTGTCTTCCGCACCCGTAGCTCACCTAGGCGCTCTTTGCCCTCTTCGCCTTGACCTACCTCCTAAAAGGGGGATGTGAAAGGATTACGGCATCTTATCTTTTCAATTTGTAAGCCTTCGGCCTTAGCTGCATTTAAAACTTGTAATCCTCTCTTTCATGTTTTTCATCCTTATGGGCTGAACCGAATGGGATGTTTTTAATGAAAAAGGGAAGCTCGCTATGCTATATCCTTTACTTGACTCTATGCCTTGTATGTTTTTACCCCACGCCCGAGGAACTTGCAAGCTAAGCACACTTGTCGAAAAGTGAACATCAAGAGTCATTGGCGGTGCCGCTCCGCAAGAAACCTTGTCGGGCTAGTTGCAGCTCACTTGTATTGTTGAGCGGACTCAAAACAAATCAAGGGCTTAACTTAGCCATTTAGTCGATTCCTCCGCGCACAGGTTTTCCATACAAGGATGGTCGCTCAAGGAATATAACTTCGCTCCTCCAACCCATAAGAGGATGCATGATGAGGGATGAAAAACTTATCCGATATTGCAGCCCCGCAACTCGGGCTTGCCGGGATGAATCTTAGTACTCAGAGCCCCTCAAAGAACGCCGGCTTGTCGACCTGTGTGCCGCAAGACCTTTCTTTTTCTTTTTCCTTGTTCTTGCCGCTGCTAGACGGTCATAGGAACAATCTTTTAGAGCCGCCAAGTTATTTATCGTAATATATAACTTTATTCGAGCAAAGCTTGCTACGTTATATCCTTTACTCTGTTACATCCCTTGTATGTTTTTACCTTACGCTTTGAGGGAACTTGCCGGTGCGAGCACACTTGCTGAGTGCGAACATCAAGAGTTCATCAAGCGGTGTTGCCCCGCAAGAAATCTTGTCGGGACTAGTTGCAGCTCGCTTGTATTATTGAGCGGACTCAAAACAAATCAAGGGCGCAACTTAGCCATTTAGTCCATTCCTCCGCCGCATGTGTCTTCCATACAAGGCACCGGACGCTTCAAGGAGTATAACTTAAGAACTTAAACCGACTATGCTCAAACTTTGGCAACTTAGCTTTTCTGCCTTCTTCATTCCGCAAGGCTATGCTTCTTTGAACGACACCTAGTCCATATCGCTATCAAGTCCGACAATGAGGACTAAAGGCGAATGCTGCCGGGAACATTCGCTTCACGGCAAGAATCGATCCCGCCAGAAGCGTGATGTTCCCGGCAAGCGTGTCAGACACAGCTTGTCGGGAGCGCTCGCTTCAACGAACAAACCCTTGGGCTTGTCGGAGCAGACGGCCCACAGCGCTTTCGTGTTGATCCCGGGGCCTTCTTGGCGGCGGCTCCGGGAGCTCACGAAAGTAGTCGCCAAGAACCAACCCTTTTTTGGTTGCATAGGTTCATCCTGCCGGAATCGAACTTGTCGAGGGAGCCCCTTGCTTGTCGCCGAGACCGTGATCCGCGCTGCGTGGCCGCGGTTCGACGCAGACGTTGGCCTTGAGCGCCCCGCCACCCACCAGCTTGGTTTTGTTCCAACGCGAGCACGGTGCCGAGCGCCGTGGAAGAGTCGATCTTGCACCTCCCGGAGGGGTGCGGATGCGACGCCGAACCTATGCGGGCCTTGTCCTGCAAGCGGTGATGATGTGAGTCCTCACTGGCGCCGCTTCCTCCGCCAAGGCCCACCCCACCGCTTGCTTGCTCCGGTGGTAGGACAGTCGCAGACGGAGCGCTACTCCAAGTTTTCTTCTTCGTGGCATGTTGATGAAGATGTCGATGTAGCGCCGACAGACGCCGGATCGTACGCACGACGACTCGACGCTTCTACCGGGCGCGCCTAAAATGTCGGGCGGTTTCGTGGGAGCACGAGCACCTATGGGGCCGGGGCCCTTCTAGTCCGCAAGGAGCAGAGGGCGACGCAGAGCAGATCGAGGCGGAGCGCCGCAGGGATTTTACCCACCGAGCTCTCCGAGAGATAAAACTCCTACCGCTGCTTTGTGTTGGTATTATGTTCTTGCTCAAGAGTGTGAGCGTGTTGTGGTGTTGGGTGCGCCGGATGAACCGAGCCACCGCGAACCCAAAATTCAACCTCCCCACGCGGCGCATGGGCCTCCCTTTTATAGCCTAAGGGGTCACCGGCAGTGGCAGCAGAGAAAGAGGGGTAGAAAGGTAAAACGCAGGTTGGTACAACAAGAGTCCAACAAGGTCCCTACCTAACTCGACGGGCAGGGACAAGGGCATTTAATGCCCGTCCGGTCGCCTCTAACAAAGGTAAGGAAACGATCGTTAGGGCGCCACCGATCGCCACGATGGCCTCCTTGTCAGCTTCGCCACACTCGCGACCGCGATGGCTGCACAAATACCGCCACGCGCTCCCCGGACGGCCCGGGTGACACGCCGCTGGATGTGCCGGAGCTTGGGTGTAGAGTGAGTTTTGCCGCGGCAAGTGCCTTGCCGCTGCCGTTGTCTTGTCGCACCCGCAAGCTCGCTGCCGGGTCTTGCCGGGCGCGGGCGCCGCGGCAAGTTTTCTCAAGTGTCTTGTTATTTTCCGCAAGCCCTCTTGCCGGGTTCATCCTTCCCGGCAAGCTCCTCTGCCGGGCCTTGTACCTCCCGCAAGCCCTCTGCCCGGGCCTTGTCTTCTTAGTTAATACTTTGTTCTTGAGTGGCAGTAATGTGAATGACTTGAGGGTCTTCATGACGCCTCAAGAAGCCTTGTGCTGGGCCAAGGATCGCCTGCAGACAAGTTCGGGTACTAAGGTACCTCTACTTTAGTACACCGACACCTAGGCCAGCCTCTAGGCCCCTACCCCGAACCCTAAGATAGATAGTGGGGTCCCTCCAACAGCCCCCGCCCTCGCCAAGGGTGGTTCTTCCTTAACTCCATGAGCCCCCCCTCTCGAAAATCGATCGACCCAAAAGTCGATTCAACGAGTGAAGTGTGGCTTAATCAGAGGAGAGCAAGAGCACGACCGAGGGGAGAGTAAAGAAGAAGAACTGGGCGAAGCGAAGCGATCGAGCGAGAGCCGAGCAAAGAAGAAGAGCGTGAGCGAAGCGAGCGAGAGCCAGAGCAGCAGCAGCAGATCCGGCTGGTATGGACGCCGCCAAGGGGCCTCGTGACGGGGAGAGCCGCCAGGAGATGCCGCCATGGGCGCCTGCTCAAGGTAGCCGCCCATGGGGTGCGGATGGAGCACCATCGGGCGCCGGAGGTCGAAGTTAAGGAGAAGGTGCGGTGATGAGTGTACAACCTCTTTGGTGGCGCCGAGTAGGCCTCGGGTTCGCCCGAGGAGTCGGTGAGGATGCTGCGGTTCCGTGGAGCAGGTTAAGGCGGCGTGGGGATGGAGCAGCCACGATAGACAAGGCGATCGCCGGAGCAGCTCCTTGGAGGTGGAGGACGGGCGGCTGAACCGGCGGACGGCGAGATGGACGACGGATCCTCATCCGGGAGGTGGACGAGGGACGCCGAGTTGTCATGTGGACGACGCCGGGGAAGAGGCTCCTGGCCGGGCAGCGTGATGTGGCGATTTGAGGAGGGTGGGGTTTCGGGTCGAGCGGAGAGGTTATGGTGGCCTGGGATTTAATGGCTAAAAGGCGGCGATGGGAGGGGGTGAAGCATGACTTAGGGATGCGCTTGTCCAAAATGTAGGGTGTGTTACAAAAGTACCCCCCCACCACCACCAATTTGAACTAGCGGCCCTTTCGGCTCAGGGTTAGAAGGGGGATTTCACGTGTCGGGATTTGGCAGCTGGAGGGAGTTTTCGTGCGCGTTGTAATTTCAGGATAGCAAGGCGCGGGTTGTGAAGGCGCCAGTTTTGGGAGCACGATATCTGAATTTTCGGATATAACAAGACGCTGGTTGAATTTTAGGACAAGCCTAACGTAGTAATATTGTACTTGTACGCATTAAATCAATTCGCACTTCCTCAACCAAAAGAAAACGAAAAAATAAAACTATTCACACCACACAAAGAGAGTCTTGCCCCGTTTTACTATACGAATGCTATTTAAAGCTACTCCCTCCTTCCATCTATATAGGGCCTAATGCGTTTTTCGATGCTAACTTTGACCAAATAATAGAGCAATGATATATGACATGCAACTTACACAAAGCACACCGTTAACTTTGTCCGTGAAAGGTTCTTTCAATGATATAATTTTCACATTGTGCATGTCATGTACTATTGAAAGCACAAGTGCTCCCTAGGTGGTTTTGGTAATTAATGTCAACATATCTCTTGTTGGACTAACGCTTTTATCTAGCATGTTTCAGATAAGTTCAACATTGGAGTGGCATGGACTAAAGGATATGGGAACTCCTTCAAGACGCTAAGGACAAAGGATTGGCTCAAGCTTCAAGGTCAAGACTCTTCATTTTATATTTTAGTGGTCCAAGATCACATTGAGTGTAACACCCCGGATACAACTTTCCATATTCGTAACTCCAACTCCTGCCTTTTCCGGAGATGCGATATGATTTTTCCTTCGTGGTTGGGTTTTTGTCTTTCGTTTTTCATTTTGTTCATGTCGTGCATCTCATCTCATGTCATCATGTGCATTGCATCGCATCGCTTTTCATAAAACTTGCATCCGCTCGGTTTCGCCGGTTCTTCCGTCTGTCTGCTCGAGCCCGACCACACTCACACGCGCCGCTGCACCTCCAAATATTATTTTTAAGTGGCGAAAATGTTCTCGAATGGGTTGCAACTTGTCATGCGGTCTTATTATAGTGTAGACAGGCCGCCTGTCAAGTTTCACTGTGATTCGAGTTCGCTTTGATCGCCCAACCGCTATATTTATAACCGCGATATAGTCATGACCGCCGGACGCTTCTGTCTCCGAACTGCCACCGGTCGCCTGCTTTCTCTTCTCAGCTCGAGGCATCCTACACACCCCACCTGGTGCACCTAGTCCCTCTGTCTGTCCGGAGCACACGATCGCGATCCGAGGGTCCGAAACCCTCCTAACTCCCCTAACCCTAGCCCCTTCTATTTATATACACCTCCCCGCCATTTTTGGCCTCCTCCAACCCCCCTACCTTGTTTTCCAAGGCCACCACCTTCCACCGCCGCCTCCTCAGATCCCGCGGCCCACCTCATCCCCTGCCACATGGCGGTGCCCTAGTGGCCAGCCGCCACCCAGCCACCGGGCCCACCACTAGGGCGAGCGCCACGCCGCCTCAGCCTCCTCCCTCGCAGGGCTCAGGCCTGCCCGCCTGGACTCAACTCCGGTCAGGTGCCCCACGCCCGCTGTCTCTGCTTCCTCGATCGGGAGAGGAGCTCCGATCCGTCATTGCAGCATACGATTCAATACCATTGCCGGGACTTCGCTGCCAGATCGCCGAGTTTCCTCCGCCGGGCGCTTTTCACCTCCCCGCCAGTCGCCGCCCCGCCTCGCCTCCCTTCCTCTCCTTCCCTTCCTCCTCTAACCTCTTCTTCCTTCACAGCAGCCGCCATGGCCCTTGAGAGCTGCATGCAGGCAGCCGTGCTGTGGCCTCCGACCTCCTTCCGCGGCCGGATCCAAGACCACCGCTCGGGATCCGCTGGGTCCCCGGCCGCCAGGCTCGCCTCGGCGCCGGAGAGCAGCCACCGCCGCCCCATCCTCGCTCGGAAGACGAAGGCCGGGCGAGCGCGGGCCTCGTGGCGCCTCCTCGCCTGGCCGACCCCTGCAGTGGGTCGGCTTTCCTCCAAGGCCCACCGCGCCTCCCCGCCCATCTTCCCTGCGTGGCCTCCGCCTCCCACGACTGGCCTGGCCCATGGGTGAGCAGCCCCGCCCATCCTCTTGTTTTTTTTTTCACCTATCGGGCCAGCCAGATTCGCCCATGTGGGTTTTTTTTTCATACGCTGCGAATTTAGCTAATTTCCAGGAATTACAGTTTTACAGATTGGCCCCTAAACTTCATGCATTTAATAACTTCACAACCGTGCATCATATGTAAATGATTTATATATGTAAAATGCCTAGAATTTCATCTAGTTTCATAGTATGCTGCTTTCATCCATGTCTAAAATGTTTAAAATGATGTTTGTTTAAATTTGCTTAAATAGCATGTTAAAATGATTTATTTCATAACTAATTAACCGTAGCTCCATTTTAAATAAACTTTATATGTAAATGGGGTGGAAAAATGCCTAGTTTAACATGGTCCACTTTATTTACCTGTTTAACAACTTTAAAATATGTTTTAGGGCAGAACAGTACCAAATCTAAAATATGCATATGGGGATTTTCCGGAATTGTTGTTTGTTCTTCCGGCCTCATTTAAACTTGCCTAGGTAGGTAGTTTTGTTATGCTTCACCCCTTGCCATGTTAATCAACATTTAATATTGTTCGGTAGCTTAAACGAGAGAGAACTAAATAATAGATGTGGTGTTTCGTCAATATGCAACTCCGTTGCATATTGAGCTCCACTTAATTTGTAAGATAGTTTGTTGCACTTTGCCATGCCATGCCTCATTAAACCGGACATGCATCATACTTGCTTGTGCATCATGCCATGTTTTATGTGATGGTTGTTTACCATGTTGTTTGTTTCTTTCCGTGTGCTTTCTCTCGTTAGCTTCGGCTTTCGCTCCGAGTTGTGAGGATTCGCTCGACTCACGCCCTTTGTCTTCTTCATGGACTCATTCTTCTTCCTTATGGATCTCGTGCAAGATGATCGCATTCTCAAATCACTACTATCTTTGCTATGCTAGTTTGCTCGCTTTTGCTATGCCAATGCTACGATGCCTACCATTTGCTTGTCGCCTCCCAAATTGCCATGTCAAACCTCTAACCTTTGACACCATTCCTAGCAAACCGTTGTTTGGCTATGTTACCGCTTTGCTCAGCCCCTCTTATAGCGTTGTTAGTTGTAGGTGAAGATTGAAGTTTGTTCCTTGTTGGAACATGGAGGTGTTGTTCCTTGTTGGAACATGTTTACTTGTTGGGATATCACAATATATCTTATTTAATTAATGCTTCTATATACTTGGTAAAGGGTGGAAGGCTCGCCTTATGCCTGGTGTTTTGTTCCACTCTTGCCGCCTCTAGTTTCCGCCATACCGTGTTATGTTCCCTGATTTTATGCTCCTAACGCTGGTCGGGTGATTTATGGGACCCCCGACAGTTCGCTTTGAATAAAACTTGTCCAGAAGGCCCAACCTTGGTTTTACCATTTGCCTCACCTAGCCCTTTTTTTTTCCTTTGTTTCGGAGTTCGAGGGTCATCTTTATTTACCCCCGGCCGTTGCTCGCTAGAGTGTTGGTCCAAACCGTCACCTGGTGGCTACCAGGCAACTCGGGCTGGCCTCACCGGAAGTTTGGACAATCGTGTGCCCCGAGAACGAGATATGTGCAGCTCCTATCGATTTGTCGGCACATTCGGGCGGCTTTGCTGGTCTTGTTTTACCATTGTCGAAATGTCTTGATGTACCGGATACCGAGTCCGATCGAGTGTCCCGGTGAAGGTCTATTCTTCGATGATCGCGAGAGCTTGTCATGGGTTGTTGGGACACCCCGCAGGTTTAAACTTTCGAGAGCCGTGCCTGCTGTTATGTGGCGATGGGAATTTGTTAATGTCCTGTAGAAAACCTGAAGTTGATTTTAATTAAAATACATCAACCGTGTGTGTTACCGTGATGGTCTCTTTCCGTGGAGTCCGGAAGTGAACACGGTGTTGGAGTTATGCTTGACGAGGTTGCTATAGGATCACTTCTTGATCATACTTTTGTCGACCGTGCTTTGCCTTCTCTTCTCGCTTCTTTATGTGATGTTAGCCATCATATACGCTTAGTCGCCTGCAGCTCCACCTCATGCCTTTACCTTACCCATAAGCTTAAATAGTCTTGATCTCGTGGGTGCGAGATTGCTGAGTCCTCGTGGCTCACCAGATACTTCCAAAACCAGTTTGCAGTGTGCCTATGTTAATCGAAAGGGTGATTTAACCAAGCTCAAGGAGGAGCTCGATGAAGATCTTCCCTTTGTGTTGTTTCGCTCTAGTTGATCAAGAGTGGAGCCCAGCTTAGTCGATCGGGACCTTTTTGTCGATTTGGGGTTCTTCTTTATTTTGGTTCCGTAGTCGGACCTTGATTGTATCTCGATGATGTAATGCTTTATTCATGTATTTGTGTGAAGTGGCGATTGTAAGCCAACTATGTATCTCTTTCCCTTATGTATTACATGGGTTGTGTGAAGATTACCTCACTTGCGACATTGCTTTCAATGCGGTTATGCCTCTAAGTCGTGCTTCGACACGTGGGAGATATAGCCGCATCGAGGGCGTTACATTGAGTCTATAGGAAAATCCAATACTATCAAGGAGGGATGAGGTGTTGCTTAATGAGCCTCTTGCTTCATGTGCTTTGTGATATGCTCCAAAACCCTCAACTACTTTCCCACTTCCAAATGACCTAAACCCAAAGCCAAAATCGGTCACACCGATTCTTCCGATCCGGCGCCACCGATTCCAAAAATCATAGCCACTGCCACAAACCCTAAGCAAATCGGTCTTACCGATAGGGATCTCGGTCTCACCAAGATGGGATTGTAATCTCTCTGTGTATGTCCACAATCAAAATCGGTCTCACCGAGTTTGAGCAATCAGTACTACCGAGATTACAATGCAAACTCTCTGGACAACTTATTACCAAAGTCGGTCTCACCGAGTTTGAGTAATCGGTCCCACCGAGTTTGCCTGATCAACTCTCTGGAAAGCTTATTACCAAAATTGGTCTCACCGAGTTTGTGTAATCGGTCTTACCGAGATTACGTTATGCCCTAACCCTAACCGAATCGGTCTCACCGAGTTGCATTTCGGTCCCACTGAAAACCCTAACGGTCACATTATTTGGTCGAATTCGGTCCGACCGAAGTTTAATGATTCGGTCCCACCGAGTTTGGTAGATTGTGTGTAACGGTCAAATTTTGTGTGGAGGCTATATATACCCCTCCACCTCCTCTTCATTCGTGGAGAGAGCCATCAGAACAAACCTACACTTCCAACTTACCATTTCTGAGAGGGAACCACCTACTCATGTGTTGAGACCAAGATATTCCATTCCTACCATATGAATCTTGATCTCTAGCCTTCCCCAAGTTGCTTTCCACTCAAATCTTCTTTCCACCAGATCCAAAACCTATGACAGAGAGTTGAGTGTTAGGGAGACTATCATTTGAAGCACAAGAGCAAGGAGTTCATCATCAACGCACCATTTGTTACTTCTTGGAGAGTGGTGTCTCCTAGATTGGCTAGGTGTCACTTGGGAGCCTCCGACAAGATTGTGGAGTTGAACCAAGGAGTTTGTAAGGGCAAGGAGATCGCCTACTGTGAAGATCTACCGCTAGTGAGGCAAGTCCTTCGTGGGCGACGGCCATGGTGGGATAGACAAGGTTGCTTCTTCATGGACCCTTCGTGGGTGGAGCCTCCATGGACTCAAGGCAGCTGCTACCCTTCGTGGGTTGAAGTCTCCATCAACGTGGATGTACGATAGCACCACCTATCGGAACCACGCCAAAAACATCCGTGTCTCCAATTGCGTTTGAATCCTCCAAACCCTTCCCTTTACTTTCTTGCAAGTTGCATGCTTTACTTTCCGCTGCTCATATACTCTTTGCATGCTTGCTTGATATGTATTGTGAATGTTAAACTTGTGCCTAATCTCCACTTAAACTTAAGGAAACTTAAAAACTGCAACTTTGGTACTTAGTGTCTAATCACCCCCCCCCCCCCTAGACACCTCTTCTCAATGTCCTACAAGTGGTATCAGAGCATTGGTCTCCATTGCTTTGGTTTAATCACCATTGGAGGAAGATGGATGAGTCTACTATTGGGAGGCTTAGGCATAGAGTGCCTATTCTAGATGGAGAGTATTTTCATGAGTGCAAAAATGAGATGCTTGTTATTTTCAATCAATATCATTTGAACAAGTACATTGCTAGCCCTGGTGCACCTTATGTTGATCCTATGCATCCTACCCATGATGAGTCAATTGACATGATTAGGAATCTTAGAACTGCCGAACTTATCATTACAGGATTGCCTAGAAACTTGATTGGATGTTTGCCTACTCTTAAGTGTGCCTACACTATATGGAAATTTCTTGAGGAACGATTTCCAGATTATTCCTTGAAAAATCTTGATGAAATTCTTCATAAGTCTATTGCTTTGAGTAAAATGAATACTAGTGATCCTATGTTTGGTGATCGTCTATTTGAGCTTACAAACCTTATGCGTGCCAAAAGAAATGTTGGTATTATTAGTGATATTATTTCCGAAGCTATAAAAATTCATAAGCAAGATCATTGTCAAACTCATTCTAATGAATCACCCTCTCTAGGACTTGATCCATCACATGACGATGTTGAACATGGATACTATGATGAGGATGATGATAGTGACTTCAATCTTGATGATGCAATGAGACACTTTGGTCTTATGGCAAATCTTCGGGGATATATGTCAGGAGGAAAGGAATGGGTTCTTGATAGTGGATGTACCGATCACATGACCGGAGATAAAGACATGTTTTGTGAGCTTGCTGATAATGATAGTCCTTGAAAGTATGTCACTTTTGGTGACAACTCAAAGGGTAAGGTGGTTGGCCTCGGTAAGGTGGCCATATCACATGATAGCTCCATACAAAATGTCATGCTCGTTGAATCTCTTGGTTACAACTTACTTTCAAGATCTAGACTTGCTGATTTCGCTTCAATGTCCTATTTATCAAGTAGATTGCCAAGTGTTTCACAAGACAATCATAAAATGGTCTTCACCGGTGTGCATAGAGGTGATCTATACATTGTTGATTTCACTAAAAAGGCTCAACCTAAAACTTGCTTCATTGCTAAATCCTCGAAAGGTTGGTTATGGCATAGACGACTAGGTCTTGTTGGTATGCGAAACCTTGACAAGCTTATTAAAGGAAATCATATCCTTGGAGTTAACGATGTCATATTTGATAAGGATAGACTTTGAAGTTCTTGTCAAGCAGGTAAACAGGTTGGCGGAATACATCCCGTGAAGAACATCATGACCACAAGGAGGCACTCGAGCTACTTCACATGGATCTTTTCGGTCCCAACTCTTACAAGAGTCTCGGTGGAAATTCTTTTGGTATAGTTATAGTTGATGATTTTTCAAGATTTACGTGGGTGTTCTTTATCGATGATAAATCCCAGGTCCAAAAGATCTTCAAAAACTTCGCTAGGAAGGCCCAAAATCAATTTGAAGTGAAGATCAAGAAGGTTTGCAGCGACAACGGAACGAAGTTCAAGAACGCAAATGTGGACACCTTTCTTGATGAAGAATGGATTTCACACGAGTTCTCGGCTACGTACACACCTCAACAAAACGGAGTTGTTGAGAGGAAGAATCGGACGCTCATCGAAATGGCGAGAACGATGCTCGATGAGTACAAGACGCCGAAGTACTTTTGGGCGGAAGCGGTTGAGACAGCTTGTCATGCAACAAATCGCTTGTATCTTCACAAGCTACTCGGCAAGATGGCATACGAGCTCCTCACCGGTAACAAACCCCAAGTTGGATACTTTCAAGTATTTGGCTCAAAGTGCTACATTCTTGATAAGCATCGTCGCTCCAAATTTGCTCCTAAGTCTCATGACGGTTTCCTACTCGGTTATGGCTCAAACTCTCACACTTACCGCGTCTACAACAATTTCACCCGAAAGGTTGAAGAGACGGTAGATGTGAAGTTTGATGAATCAAACGGCTCGCAAGTAGAGCAATTGCCAATTGATGTAGGAGACAAAGATCCTTCGGAAGCAATTCAAGACTTGGCTATTGGCAAGGTTCGTCCAATAGAGGTGAAGGAGAGTACATCGTCTGTCCAAGTGGAAGCTTCAACTTCACGACAAGGTGAACCAAGAGTTGATACGGAAGCATCCACAAGTGGGACACACCAAGAGGAAGAAAATGAGGAAGTGCAGCAAGATGAACGTCAACAACCTCCTTCTCCACCACAACAAGAGAATGACAACGCCAACAATGAAGAAGGCCAAGAAGAAGAACAAGATGAAGAAGATGTTCAACGAAGACCCAAGCAAAAGCTTTCACGAGTTCGAGCAAGAGTTGCTAAAGATCATCCCGTCAAGCAAATCTACAATGACATTCAAACCGGGAGAATCACTCGCTCTAAAACTTGTTTAGCTAACTTTTGTGAAAACTATTCTTTCATCTCTAGCATTGAACCTATGAAGGTTGAAGAAGCATTGGAAGATCCGGATTGGATAAATGCTATGCATGAAGAGCTACACAACTTTGAGAGGAACCAAGTTTGGACATTGGTTGATGTCGGTGTACTAAAGTAGGGGTACCTTAGTACCCTGAACTTGTGCACGGGCAGTCGCAGCGTCCCGCGGCAAGGCTTGTCGGGCGTCCGCCAAGATCCTTCGTTATTCCTATTACTGCCATTCAAGAACAAAGTGTTCAACTCGGAAGATAAGGCCCCGCAAGAGGAGCTTGCTGGAAGGATAAGACCCCGCAAGAGGAGCTTGCCGGAAGGCCAAACAAGGCATTTCAAGAGACTTGTCGCGACGCACGCTGCTGGCCCGGCAAGGCCCGGCGAGCGATAAGCTTGGGTGCGACGAGATAGCGATCAAGGGCAAGGCACTTGCCGCGCGGCTACCACTGCACCCACGCCCAGCTCATCCGACGACGTGTCGCCATTGTGGTCGCTCTCGGCGATGTGGCGAGTAGTCAGGCAGCCAAGCGGTGCGAGGTGGCAAGTGAAGATGACAAGGAGGCCATCGTGGCGATCGGTGGCGCCTCTAACGGTCGCTTTTCTTGCAATCGCTTGGGGACCGGACGGCATTAAATGCCCTTATCCCCGCCGCCGAGTTAGGTAGGGGGCATCATGATAGCGGTTGTACCAACCCCCATTTTTACTTTTTACCCTCTCTCGCTGCACTGTCGTGACCCCTTTAGACTATAAAAGGAGGCCCATGCGCACGAGAAGGGGTTCACTCATTCGAGACTACAACACACCCACACTCTCAAGCAAGAACAAATACAAACACAAAGTAGCAAGAGGAGTTTTATCTCTTGAGAGCTCCGGTTGGGTAAATCCCTCGCGGCTCGACCTCGATCCGCTCTTTCAGGCGCTCCGCCTCGCCGGACCAAAAAGGGCCCTGCCCATAGGTGTTCGCTTCCCACGACATCTTTTGCGCGCCTGTAGGGGCGCCGAGGTTGTGCGAACCTGATCCGGTTCGCGATGCGCTTACATCAACATCTTCATCGACATGCCACCGAAGAAGAAGACTTCGGAGGTGGCCGCTCCGTCTACGTCGATCCCACCGCCGCCGGAGCAAACGGGCGGTGGAGTAGACACCGGCGGAGGAGCGGGCGCCGACGGGGGGACTCATGTCGTCACCAGGTCCAAGGACAAGGCCCCGCAAGCTTCGGCGTTTGTACATACACCGCACCCCTCCCAGGAGATGCAGGATCGACAACGCCATGGTGCTCCTAGCACCGCATCGCTGGAGCAAGGCCGAGCTGGTGGATCGCGGACGCCAAGGCCAACATGTGCGCCAACATGTTGGCACGAAGCGCTGCACGGTCGCTCGACGAGATGTTGCTCCTTCTAACACCGCGAAGTCTGAGCATATTCGCCTCGCGACGCTCGCCGCCACCACCTAAGACTCCAGAGGAAGCGCCGCCCGAGCCCACTGCTTTAGATTACCCTCCAGCCAAACAAGATCGACGATCGACGGCCACCATTCGAGCCTCATCGGCTTCGCTTAACGGCGATAAGCCCCGCAACCGAAAGCACATCGAAGCTCCGCAAGACGCCCAGCGCAAGCCGACGCCGACAAGACCGCTGGGGTGCCACCACTGCACTCCCCGCCCAAGGCCAAGATCGCCGACTCGGCCGGGCCAACCTCGATGCCGACTCCACCGCGGTCATCGGACCCATGAGCCCGCCGCGATCAACGCCAAGTTCTCTAAGAACAACGATAAGAAGACGCCAGACCAGATCGAAAGCGTCAAGAGAAGCGCGACGTCATCCGACAGCGCTGGGCCCATCGTTGATATGCATGCGCCAGGGGAACCAGCGACTTGTCAGACGCTGTAGGTTGCCCGCATTCACTCGTGAGCTGCGGCAGGTCCAAAGGGCCCAAGACCAAGAACTTCAAACCAGACGCATTCGAGAAGTACGATGGCGTGATACATCCGCAGAGTTCCTCAAGATCTACACCATAGCGTGCAGCGCCGGGGCGAACGAGAAGATCCTCGCCAACTACTTCGCCGGTGCTCAAGCCCAACGCCGATCTTGGCTCATGCACTTGCCGGACAACTCCATCTCTTCGGGCGGACTGTGCATCGCTTTCGGCGCTTTCACAGCGCCACAAGCCCCATGGCCAGAAACCGATCTTCATTTGCTCGCCTGAAGGAAGGAGAACCCCGCAAGTACATACAGAGATTCAGCCAGTGTGCGAACATCCCAGACGCCTGACCCCGCCATGTTATCGCCGTTCCATCGAACGCGCGAATCAGCAGGATGAGGGAGGAGATGGCGATGTGCAAATTAGAGATGTCACGAGCTATATGCTCGCCGACAAGTGTGCATGAGTCAAGAGGGAGGAAACTCCCGAGAGAACGCGGAGCGAAGGATCTCGACAAGGAGGACGCCCGCAAAGAAGAACCGGATGCGGAATAACAGAAAGAGGAAGGCTAAGGATGTGCTAGTTGTCGAGCAGTCCCCAAGAACGGAGGCGGCGCCGAGAAGGCCAAAGCTGGTGACTCCGCGAGGCTGTGGTGGCCGCCGACAAGGTGACGGCTCCGCAAGCAATACCGCAAGATCCACCGCACTAAGGGCCATGATCTCTGTGCTCGCAAGAAGGTTGAGCAGCTTGTAGAGCTGCTGTAAAGCTGAATACGAAGCGCCGCGACAAGGAGAAGGCCTCAGAGGGTGGCGGAGGATCCGCAAGAAGCGCCCCGCCTGGGAGGGCGCCATGGCAAGGCCAAGCAATGCAAGGAGACAGACCTCCGCGGCCGCGACAAGGACGTAAGACGAAGATGAAGATGATGAGATGGAGGAGGATGAGACCGATGAGCAGGAGTTTCAAAGCAACAGAGGTTTTGTGTGTTGACGGCGGTGCTCTTCAAGACACCTCGCACCGCCAACTCAAACAAAGGTGCGGGAGGTAAATGCAGCAGAACCATCACCGAGTCGCAAGAAACCCCTCAAGTGGTCCAGACGCCCATCATCTTTGATGTTGAGGATCACCCCGATCGCGATAATCGCGTCGGGTGCTTGCCGATGTTGGTTTCGCCAACTATCCGCAACCTTCAGGTCACAAAGATGTTGGTTGACGGCGGGGCCGGCTTGAATCTGATATCTTCCGCGGTGCTCAACAAGCTCCAGATCCCCAACAGCGAGCTCGAAGAGACTGGTACCTTTCAAGGAATTAACCCGGGAAGGAGCAAGCCAAAGGGGAAGATCACACTGCCGGTAACATTTGGCAGCGAGCTGAATTTCAGAACAGAGAGAGTCACATTTGACATTGCTGATTTCCCATTGCCCTACAATGGAATACTCGGCCGTCCAGCGCTTGCCAAGTTCATGGCAGCCTCTCACTACGCCTACAATGTGCTCAAGATGCCCGGTCCAATAAGTGTCATTTCTGTCCAAGGCGACAAGAAAGATGCACTTATCTCAGATCGACAAGATCTACCGAAGCAAAGAGCCACCGCAGAACGCAAACCACTTGTCACCAAGCTCCCGGGGAAGAAGAAGACCAAGTCCGACAAGAGTAGCTCGATACCCACTCCGCAAGCGCACTCTTCGAGTGCTGCGCCACCGCCGAGGACGCACCATCGAGCTCCACCGCAAGTGCAAGAAGGCAAAGACAGCTTCACCAGAGACCAAGAAAGTGGCCGCTGAAGAGGACGCATCGGTGGTACCTTCACCATCGCGCCACGCTTGACCCTAAATAGGAAAGCGCTTGTTGATTTCATGGCGAATGTCGGATGTGTTTGCATGGCAACCATCCGACATCCCCGTGTTCCTGTGAGTAATTGAGCACCACCTTGCCGCCTGCCTCCGCGCGCCCACAAGCAGTAGAGTCGAAGCAAGCGTGGAACGCCAAGAGTTCATTGCAGAGGAAATCAAGAAGTTGAAGCAGCAGGCCTCGCCCGAGGAGTACTCCATCCAACGTGGTTAGCCAATCCAAGAGTCGGGCGCAAGGCTAATGGGAAGTGGAGGCTTTGTATTGACTTCACCGATGTTAATAAAGCTTGTCCCAAAGATCCATTTCCCTTGCCGCGCATTGACCAGATTGTTGACTCCACGGCAGGATGTGATCTGCTTTCACTTCTTGATGCATACTCAGGATATCATCAGATCTTCATGGCAGAAGAGGATGAAGAGAAAACCGCATTCATTACTCCATGTGGCACATATTGCTTCGTACGGATGCCTTTTGGACTAAAGAATGCTGGATCAACATTTGCAAGAGTAGTCAGTCATGCTTTTGAGCCACAGCTACACAGAAATGTAGAAGCTTACATGGATAACATAGTGGTCAAAAGAAAGGGCAGAGAAACTTTGGTCCAAGATTTGGACGAGACTTTTGCAAATCTGCGCAAGATCAATCTCAAGTTGAACCCCGAGAAGTGCGTGTTTGGAGTTCTTTCCGGCAAGCTTCTCGGGTTCTTTGTGTCCCAGAGGGGGATTGAAGCCAACCCCGACAAGATCAAGGCCATCGAGCGATTGAAGCCCGGTTGGCCAAGGATGTACGAAGGCTTGCCGGCTGCGTTGCTGCTCTCAGTAGGTTTATCTCTAAGTCTGCTGAGCGCGCCCTACCATTTTTCAAAATTTTGAAAAAGGCAGGTCCAATGAAATGGACTCCGGAAGCGGAGGTTGCGCTACAGGACTTGAAGAGATACCTATCCTCCACTCCGATACTTGTCGCACCTAAGCCACAAGAGAAGTTACTGCTATATCTAGCGGCAACCAATCAAGTGGTTAGTGTTGCGTTAGTAGCGGAGAGGGAGGCGATGATGAGCCAAGAATCATGCAAGTTTAGTCCAATGACAAGCAGGGGCTTCCCGCAAGCTCGTCCCGATAAGGATGAATCAGGCAACCGCAGAAGAGAAACGGAAGAAGATGGTGCAGCGCCAGCTTTATTTCGCGGCCCCTTCGCAGGGGCTAGATCAAGGTACTGGGTGGTTGGTTTTTCGCCTTCTCATGGCCTCGAGGAAGCGCGCCATTACTTTCAAGCACATGAGATCACAGCTTGTCACCGCTTCGCTGAAGAGGATATTGCGTAATCCGTAAGCAACAGCAGGATTGTCGAGTGGGCACCGGAATTGTCAAGCTTTGGCCTCAAGTTTGAAAGTACTTTAACTATTCAGAGCCGACATTGGCAGTAATTCATAGCGAATGGACGCCAACACCGATGAAGAAACTCCCGAGAAGAGCATCCTCGCAAGGAAGCGAGCAAAGAATGGGTCATGTACTTTGATGGTGCCTTCGCAGTAAAGCGCCGTGCAGTGTGCTACTTGTCGCACCCACCGGAGAGCACCTCAAGTACGTGGTCCAAATGTACTTTCCCAAGGAGCAAGCACAAACAATACTGCAGAGAATGAAGGCTTGCTTGCCGGACTCAGAATCGCGGCAGACCTTGGGATCAAGAAGCTTATTGCCAGGGGTGACTCACAGCTTGTCGTCCGCCAAGTGAACAAAGATTATCAGAGTCCGCTGATGGAAGCCTATATTGATGAAGTGAGAAAGATGGAAGAGCATTTTGACGGCCTGCAGATGGAACATGTTCCAAGAGCTCAGAACGACATTACAGATGGCTCACAAAATGTGCCGCGACTTAAGTTGCTCGTGGAACCAGGGATTTTGTGCTCAAGTCGACTCAACCATCCGTGACACCATCAACTCGGACAGAGCAAGAAGAGAAAGTTGGTTATCGGCGACTACTTTCCCGCAGAGCTCCTCAAGCCGCCGCCAAGAAGGTCCCTGTGATCAACACAAAGTGCCGAGGAGCGCCGCTCCGACAAGCCCTAGGGTTTGTTTCATGAAGCGACGCCCCGACAAGTTGTGTCCCGACACGCTTGCCGAGGATCATCACGCCCGCTGAATCACGATTCTGCCGTGGAAGCAGATGTTCCCGCAGCAGATTTGCGCCTTTTAGTCCTTGTCGCCGAGCCACAATCTCCGCATGGGCGTAGCAGATCGCCCATTTCTTCAAACAGAGAACTTCCCGACGAGCAAGAAGAAGCGAGAAAGTAGCCCAAGCAATCAAGTATGTACCAGCTTGTCGATGACATACTGCATGTAAGAAGATTCAACGGAGTGAAATTGAAGTGCATTTCTCGAAGAAGGACAGGAGCTGTTATGGAGATACATGGAGGCATATGTGGTCACCACATTGGCGCAAGAGCACTTGTTTAAAAGCCTTCCTAAGCAGGTTTCTTTTGGCCGACAGCCTCCAGATGCAATCGCACAAGTAACCAAGTGTGAAGCGTGCAGGCCCACTCCAAACAGATACATCAACCAGCTCAAGCTCTCCAAACAATCCCTTTATCCTCGGTTTTTCGGTCTGGGGCTCGACATCTCGCCCTTTCCCCGAAGTCAGTTGGGGCTTCGAGTACTTGTACGTGGCGATCGACAAGTTCACGAAGTGGCTGGAGGTGGAAGCAAGGAGGAAGGTGACAAAGACAACAAGAATCAAGTTCTTCAGTCAATTGTTTGCCGCTCGAGTCCCTAACAGGATCATCACCGACAACGGCACACAATTCACAAGCCGCACCTTCATGCAAGACGCCCAAGATCTTGGCGCCAAGATCTGCTCGCTTCGCTGCTCACCCGAGAAGCAACGGTCAAGGCGAGAGGGCGAACGCCGGCGCCGCGCGGGCTCAAGACCGTAACTTTCGACAGCTGCACAAAAGGAAGAAATTGATCGAGGAGCTGCCGTGGTTCTTGGTCAATCAGACGACGCCAAATCGAGCCATCGCCGACAATTTTTGCTCTTGTTCACGGAGTAGAGGCAGTTCTCCCACGGAACTCAGATACGGATCGCCTCGAGTGCTCGCTATGATGAGCTTGAGCAAGAGCAGCTGCGGCAAGATGACGCGCTGCTCCTCGAGGAAGATCGCCTTCAGTCTGTCAGACGAGCTGCTCACATTAGCAAGCTTTGCGCCGCTACCATAGCCGCAGTTAATGCCGAAGCTTCGAGGAAGGCGACCTTGTTCTTCGCGCTCAATCCGCCAAGAATTCCAACAAGTTGACGCTAAAGTGGGAAGGCCCTTATCGGGTAAAGCGAAGTCACTAGGCTCCGGCGCCGTCCGCTTTGAGACCAAGATGGCATTCCGTGAGCAACTCTCGAACATAGAGCATCTTCGCAAGTTTTACCCATATAGAAGCTGTTGCCGAACTCGCTGTCCGGCAACCACCTTTTGTACAAGCCTTGCCGCTGTTGCATATAACCCTTTGTACAAAGCCGAGCGCAGACCCCGTGCATAAATAAAGATCACATGCTCTACAAATGTTGTCAAATTTCATGCCTTTTTCTTTTTAGCATGTATAAACTGACACTTTGTGCAGCACTTGCCCCCGGTAAGCAATAACGAGCCTTAAGGCTCCATATCTTTATTTTCTCTTCTTTCTTTTGCTCAAAAAGAAGGTTCCTTCGCCCACAAGTTCACCGGGGGGGAGGAGAAGATAATGATGTGGACTAGGCGCGCTCAAAGAAGCATAGCCTTGCCGGATACGCATTTACGTAAAAGCTAAGTTGCCAAAGTTTGAGCACGCCGTTTTAAATTTTAAGTTATATTCTTGAACGACCGCGTTTTGTATGGAAAAACCTGCGCGGAGGAACTGCTCGTGGTTAAGTTGCACCTTTACTTTGTTTCGAGTCCGCTCAACAATGAAAGCGTCATGCGACTAGCCTCGACAAGGTTTCTTGCCGGAGGCAACACGCCCAGCAGGCTGCCGATGTTCAAGACTCGCCAAGGCAAGTGTGCTTATGCCGCAAGTTCCCTAAAAGCGAGGGCAAAACATACAAGGGATGGAATCAAGTAAAGGAAGTAACATAGCAGATAGTACCCAGAATAAAGTTATATTACAATAAATAACTTGCCGCGCTCTAATGGGTTGTTCCTATGACATATCTAGCAGCGGCAAGAAAAAAGAGGAAAAGGGCGGCCTAATCTACACGATCGCCGTCGACCCTCCTGACTTCATTGACCTTGTCCACGATGGGTGCGACAATGGCTTTGAGCTCTTCAAGATCAGCACCCGCCGGCAGCTTCTTGAGGACGCGGGTGAGGTCGAGGCCCGGTTATGGAAGAGTATCTTCACCAAAGACCTTCTCCAAGACCTTGGCGCAGATTGCGCGCGACTCGTCGGCCAACTTCTTTGGGATCCTTTCCCGGAGCTGTTGGAGAGCCGTCGCCACACCCTTGAAGAAAAGAGTAAGCTTGGCGCTGGGCTGGAGGTTCTCGTCGGAAGAGTACCCAAAGCCCGCCAAGTCCAGTTCCGCCAGCTTTTCGTCAATGGCTGCAGCGATGTTGACGAGGCCTTCGTCCATAGCTCCACCGTAGTCTCAAGGTGTTTTGAGTCTCAGCCGCCCTCGCTGCCAGCTCCTCGCTGCCTTTGATCTCTTTCTTCAATTCATCTTCCCGCCTCTTGGCACCATCCAGCGCTTCCATTAAGGTGGCCAGCTTCAGCCCAGATCAGCGCTTGAATCCTTGACGGCGTTCAGTTCCTTGACCTTGTCGGCGAGTTGAACTTGCAGATCGCCATGAGCAAGGGCATCCTTCTCGCGTTCACGTTGGAGTGCGGCAAGCTCTTCATTCTTCCCTCTCATGTCCGCCTCCACCAAGGCCACCTTCACTTCCAGTTCCTTCTTGGCGGCCTCAAAGAGCTGCGGCAGCATCCTTCACCTCCTTGAGTGCCCCGCCAAATGATTGCTCCTGCAAGGCCGAGCTCCTCCTCGTGGCTGTCCAGATTAACCTTCTTCCAGGTCACCACCTTCCCGCATGGACAGCCTCGGCGGCGAGCCTCTGCTGCTCCTCGGCTTCAGCCTTTTCCAGATGAACGCCTTCTTTGCCTCGGCAAGTTGCGCCTCTCCTCCGCAATGGATCGGAGGGCCTCTTGGTTGCGGCTCTTGAGCTCCTCCAAGATGCTTCTTCTATGTCAACTCCGCCCGGCGACAAGTGCTTCCCGACTCAAGCTTTGCTTGCCGGGCGCGTAGAGTGACACCAACTTTTGAGCAACTGCTCCTCCTGACTCGCCGCCGCTGCTGCCATGCCACAACCACCGCCAGCCCAGCGGCGTAGTACTTCCTCACAAACTCCTCTCTTCGACCGGCGCCTGAGCTCGACGCCTGTGGAAGCTTGATGTATACGCCTCGCCGGCCTTCAAGTAGGCGCTGGCTGGGGCTCAGAGCCCTTGTGTGATCACAAGTGAGGGTCGGCGGTCGTGTAGCGCTTGAGCTCCGCGCCTCCGGTCGCCAAGATAATCGCTGACCTCGCCACCTCAAGGCCAAGAGTCTTGGCGGCTTCTTCGCCGGGCGGATTCATCACCGGCCTCTTCCTCATCAACAAGCGCTCTTCAAGATACACGCGCTTTTCCTCCGGTGGCCTCGGCCCATCAGTCTGTGGAGAGGGGATCCGAGGACGTGAAGAGGAAAGAAAAGTCAAGCAAATATCCAAAAAGATCCAAAAAGAAGATCAGAAGAAAAACCCGAGGGAAAATTTTCGACAAGGAGGGTTACCTGTGCTGGGCTCCGTGACCATGGGCTCCACCACTGGGGGCTCACTGGTTCTTTCTCTTGCCGGGGACCTCTCCCTTGCCGGGAGCGCCCTTGTCGGGGAATCGCCCTTGGCGCAGAAAGCGCATAAAGCACCTTCGGGCGGTTTCGCTGTTCTCGATGGGCCTGTTCGCTCCTACACAAATAAATCAACAATCAAGTTGTCAAGAAAGAAGAAGCACCCATGCGCCGCTTCCACAACAGAAGTGAACCAAACACTTACGCTGGGCTGCTGGCTGGGGCTGCTGCGAGGAGATGGTATCGGTCCGTCAAGGTAGTCTCGGACGTGTCCTCTGCCATCACAGCAGGATCGTCCTCGATGACAACCACGGGGACCTTATCCCTCTTCGCCGCTCTCTCGGCCAGAGTCCTGAAATGGAACAAGGATTCAGAGGGAAGCGGATCAGGTGCAAGCAAAGAAACAGCAGAGATCAAAGAAATACAAGTATAACAAGAAGAAAGTCTTACTCCTCCTCCTCTTCTTCCTCCTCGTCGGAGCTCAGCGCAGAAAGGTCGAAGTCTGGTACCCTTTCTGCACGGTGAGGCGGAGGAGTAGGCTCCCTTGGACGTTTGCCGGGGGCTGCGGCAGGATCAGGCGTGGCGGCCCGGGAAGACCCCGCCCGCTTGTAAGACGGCTCGAGACGCCTCTGCTGCAACGGCATTTGCCGCGGTGGAGCGTGTCACACGGCGCTGCGGCTGCTGGCCTGCTTGCCGCCCCGCTATATCTCCAACTCGACGGAGGCGCCTTCTTGGTTGGAATTGGGGCCAGTTGGGGCTCCGCCGCGCAAGCTGCTCGAAGACGGCTGGCCGCCGCGCTTCGGCGGGCTCGCCGCTTCGCTTTGGGCTCCTCGCCAACGACCCCTCCGCAAGGTCCTCTCGGTCGGCAAGGCTTGCCGCCGCCGCCTCGCCTCCAACGTGAAGCCAACCGCTGCGGCGGCGGCTGCCGCCGCTTCGCCCCCGTGGCGATGTACCGCATCTCGCCGCCGGTGGTGTCGCGGTGAGGAGCCTCGCCATCGGCGTGGACTGCTACTCCGACAAGCCATCGAAGAATTGCCGCACGACGCCGCCGGGCGGGCTCCATCTGTTGGGTTTATCCCATGCGAAGTCGCACCGCATCATTGCACGATGCGATCACGCTGGGAGTTGTCCTGATGGGATGACGCCGCGTAGCCTCGAGCCACTCGATGGTTGGCGCTATGCTTGAACAGCCTTGAGCATCCCGCCAAGCCCGTAACCGTGAAGTTGAAGTTGAGGCCTGGACGCAGCCTCATGATATCCGCCGAGCCACCAAACAGCCAAAGCGGGCTCTCCCCTCTTCTCGCAGAGGGGCGATGTGACGGCGGCGAAATCCGCGCCAACGGCCCTCGCCAGGAGCCCGCAAGCCCGAGCCGCAAGATTCGGGTGGTGGCGATCTTCACTTGGCGCCGTCCGCGACAGAAGGCCCCGCCGCCACAAGACTACCCTCGGTTCGGGCGCAAGTTGGTGAATGGCTACGGTTGGCTAACGATCCAGCACCACTCCGCCTCCACTCGCCCCACTTGCCGCGGAGCTCCCTCCAGATACACCTCCTTCATGCCGACTCGTGAGATCCAGGGACCTCGCCGGCTAATGGCTCTCCTTTTCGGCTCGGGGATGAAATAGTGGCGAAAAAGAGCAACATTTGGGTGGATGCCAACGGTTCTCGCAGAGGTGTGCGAAACCGCCATTGTCGTAACAGCGCTGGGGGTGAAATCAAGAAGATGAAACCCGAGGTATTCATGATATCACGAAGAAATCAGAAAAGGTGGGCAGAGCCCGCAATAGAAGAACACTGGAAAGAAATGGTACCCTTTTGGGCACCGCTTCGAAGTAGAAGCTTCGGCGGAGAGCACCGGCGTGCGCGGATGCGCCCGCGTCTCCGTCGACCAGAAGAGATAGAACTCCTCCCGCAGTGCCTTTGGGGTGAGCTCGGGGGGGAAAAGCACTCGCTCCTTGCGCAGCACCTCAAGCCGCAATGCCTCGATCGATTTCGTGTTTTGCCGGGTTCGTGTTTTGCCGGTCTTGAGCCATGGCGAAGCGGCGGGGACGCGAAGCGTTAGCAACGGCGGCGGACGGCGGAGCGCTGCTCTCTTTCGGCTTGGGAGGCGGAAGGGAGCGGCGGAGCTTTCGGAGTAAGAAACTGCAAGTGGCGAAGGTGGAGGAACGGCCCTGTTTCCTCTGCTTATAAACAGGGGAGGCGAACGTTACGCATTTCTGGATTTAAGAATTGCCCACGATCTCTCCCACGACGCCGCGATTGACGCGTGCTGCTACGGGGAGGGCGGTGGATACGGAGTCGATTTGGTATGGACCCAGCCGCGCATGCCTGCCTGTTTTGGGCCCGCCCAACAGCCTTCGGCACCGTGTATGGCCCAGGCCCGGGCTCTATCGGTGTACTAAAGTAGGGGTACCTTAGTACCCGAACTTGTGCATGGGGGTCGCAGCTGTCCCGCGGCAAGGCTTGCAAGGCCCGCCAAGATCCTTCGTTATTCCTATTATCGCCATTCAAGAACAAAGTGTTCAACTGTGAAGATAAGGCCCCGCAAGAGGAGCTTGCTTGGGAAGGACAAGACCTGTGCAAGAGGAGCTTGCCGGAAGGCCAAACAAGGCATTTCAAGAGACTTTGTCATGACGCATCAAGGCCCGGCAAGGCCCGGCGAGCGACAAGCTTGCGGGTGCGACGAGACGGCGATCATGCAAGGCACTTGCCGCGCGGTTACCACTCGCGCCACGCCCAGCTCATCCGACGACGTGTCGCCATTGTGGTCGCTCTCGGCGCGACGTGGCGGTAGTCAGGCAGCCAAGTGGTGCGAGGTGGCAAGCAAAGATGAAAAGGAGGCCATCGTGGTAATCGGTGGCGCCTCTAACGGTCGCTTTTCTTGCCATTGCTTGGGCGACCGGACGGCATTAAATGCCCTTGTCCCCCGCCGTCGAGTTAGGTAGGGGGCATCATGATAGCGGTTGTACCAACCCCGCTTTTACTTTTTTACCCCTCTTTATGCTGTTACACTGTCGGTGACCCCTTTAGACTATAAAAAGGAGGCCCATGCGCACGAGAAGGGGTTCACTCATTCGAGACTACAACACACTCACACTCTCAAGCAAGAACAAATACAAACACAAAGCAGCAGAGGAGTTTTATCTCTCCGAGAGCTCCAAAGCTGGGTAAATCCTCGCGTGCTCGACCTCGATCCGCTCTTCAGGCGCCTCCGCCTCGCCGGATCAAAAGGGCCTTGCCCCATAGGTGTTCGTTTCCCACGACAGTTGAGAAGCCCGACAACAACCACAACGTCATCGGTACCAAATGGGTGTTTCGCAACAAGCAAGATGAAGATGGACAAGTAGTTCACAACAAAGCACGTCTCGTCGCCCAAGGCTACACACAAGTCGAAGGTATGGACTATGGTGAGACTTACGCCCCCGTTGCTAGACTTGAGTCCATTTGCATCTTACTTGCCTATGCTAATCATCATGATATCACCTTGTACCAAATGGACATTAAAAGTGCTTTTCTAAATGGTGAAATAGAGGAGGAAGTCTATGTTAAGCAACCTCCCGGCTTTGTCAATCCTAAGAAACCCAATCATGTTTACAAACTTCACAAAGCTCTTTATGGTCTTAAACAAGCTTCTAGAGCATGGTATAAATGCTTAACCAAGTTCCTTATTGAAAAAGGCTTTGAAATTGGGAAAATTGATTCAACTCTTTTTACTAAAAGGGTTAGTGGAGAACTATTTGTGTGCCAAATCTATGTTGATGATATTATATTTGGTTCGACTAATTTTAGTGAAAAGTTTGGGAAGCTAATGTCGGAGAAGTTTGAGATGTCTATGATGAGTGAACTCAAATTCTTTCTTGGGTTGCAAATCAAGCAAACTAAGGAAGGTACCTTTGTTTCTCAAACGAAGTACACCAAGGACTTATTCAAGAAGTTCAATATGCAAGAATTCAAAGGTATATCTACACCCATGCCTACTAGTGGACATAATGACTTGACCAAAGACGGTGAACCAGTTGATCAAAAGGTTTATCGCTCTATGATTGGTTCATTGTTATATCTCTGTGCTTCACGTCCCGATATCATGCTAAGTGTGTGCATGTGTGCATGATATCAAGTTGCTCCTAAAGAATGTCATCTTAAGGCCGTGAAAAGGATAGTGAGATACTTAATTCATACACCAAACTTTGGCATTTGGTATCCTAAGAGGGCCTCTTTCGATCTTGTTGGCTATTCCGACTCGGACTATGCCAGAGACAAGGTTGATAGAAAGTCCACCTCGAGTACTTGTCAATTTCTTGGTAGATCTCTTGTGTCTTGGTCCTCCAAGAAACAAAACTCGGTATCCTTATCCACCGCCGAAGCTGAATATATTACCGCTGGTTCATATTGTGCTCAATTACTTTGGATGACCCAACCTCTTAAAGATTATGGGATATATGTGAGACATGTTCCATTGCTTTGTGACAATGAAAGTGCTATTAAAATTGGTCATAATCCTGTGCAACATCCTCGAACTAAGCATATTGAAGTTAGTCATCATTTCATTCGAGATCATGTTGCTAAGGGTGACATTGATCTTAAGCATGTTCGCACCGAAAAGCAATTAGCAGATATATTCACTAAACCTCTTGATGAGAAAGTGTTTTTCAGGCTAAGAGGAGAATTGAACATCATTGATGCTTCAAACTTGGAGTAGAAACTCCATTGGATACATGCAAGACATGAGCTTATGACTAATCCTTGATATTTCTCTTATGATGAAAATCTTATGTCTTGGATATATTTGTATCTTGCATGTTATCTAACCCATGTAGGTACTTGGTGGAATCAAACTCCATGAGATTGTAATCTACTCACATCTTGAGCAATCTCTACATCACCAAGTCTCTACACTATGGTGGTTGAAGACAAGGAAGCACGAAACCACTCAAACATATCCTTTTGACAAATTCTCTATTGAGCTTCATGATTGTCATTTTTGGATACACTAGTGCTCTTCCTTGCAAGAACTAACCCATGTAGGTAGATGGACTAAAATTCCAAGTGGTGCTCCAAATTCTTGATGAGCTATGTCAACCTTGAGCAACTCACACAAGTTCAACTACATGGACAACACCACCAACCAAGGTATGTTGTTCCATCTTAGAGAAGCTTTACTCCAAGTCATGAGCTAAAGCAACTCGACAAGATGTGAATACATCAAGATGCTTAAACGAAAGATGGCAACCCCATTTTGAGCTTAAACGATGAGTATGACCTATGATCAAGTGATCTCACTTGACTCCTAAGTCAACATACTCTAACGTAGGTGACTGTCACCGACCATCTCTAGATGAAGTTCTCTTATGTTATTTTCTGTGTTTTTGCATTTGTCTCATGCATATTTGTTTCCCCTTTCAAAAAAACTTCATCTACATTTCTTTCTATTTGCTCTGCATTTTCTCTGCATTCCAATTCATTGCACATCCTTTAGTAAATTCCTTGCAAATCTTTGTGAGATCTTACTAGTCTAGTGAGCTGAGGTGACAAGTGTTTTCTCTGCGATGAACTCGGTTTCACCGACCTATTATTTTCGGTCCAACCGAATCCTTTCGGTACGACCGAAGCAAACCACTCGGTGCCACCGATGTCACATCAAGAAAAACAGTTTGCCACATGTTCTGTATTTCTTCTGATCCAACTCCACTCACTGAATGTTGTCCTCTACAAGCATCACATTTTTATCATTGCTTTGTGCTGTGTCTCAAGGACCAAACCCATTAGACAGATTCCAGAAGGCCCTTCTTGGAAATTGATGTCAAAGGGGGAGAGAGAGAACATCAAATCTTATCATTTAGAGAGAGATCACATCAAAGAAAGAGTTTATCACCTCCTTAAGGGGGGAGAGAGATCTTCTAGGGGGGGAGACCCTCAAAGGGAGAGAGAGAGATCTCCAGGGGGAGAGAATACTTAAGTAGAAAGTATCTCTCAAGGATCCCAGATGCTTGGTGTTCAAGAGGAGAGATGCCCACATGTCTTCTTGAGGGGAGAGACATGTTCATATGATCTGTTGTGCTTATTTGCATTAGCATACATTAGCTCTGATCATCATTCATATCTTTCAGCTCTGATTTTTTTTTCAGCTCTGATTTTCTATTCCCTATCTTCTCCCAATATCCCATGTTAGATTCAGGGGGAGCAAGACATCTAAGGGAAAGAAATCACTTAAATTCATTGCATATCTTTACTCTTGGGGACATGTCTAATCCAATGTGGTACTTAGTACTCACTCTCTACATGTCATCCCAGTCTTGGTATTCTTGTGGTTTCTTCTGTTTGCTCTGGCTAGTAGATGTATCTGTGTTATCTAACCTTGTTTACGCAGGTTTATCCTATCCCAAGCCTACTCAAGACTGCAAGGTAAGTATATGCATCACAATCATGTGTATGAGGAATTCTTGCTGATGTACATATTGTTTGCAAGAAGGACTCATGAGCATGAAGGTATTTTTTTTAACATTCTTTGCTCTGATGCATATGGTCAAGATACATGTAACACATTGCCTACTCTATCATGGTTATGCTCTCATATGCCTCTATATTCCATATTCACATGATTGCATACATGTAGGGGGAGCATATGTTAGTTACATGTCTTTCCAAAGCTTTACTTGCTATTCCTTATATCTTTATCTAAAGCTTTGATGTATGTTGTCATCAATTACCAAAAAGGGAGAGATTGAAAGCACAAGTGCTCCCTAGGTGATTCTGGTAATTAATGTCAACATATCTCTTGTTGGACTAACGCTTTTATCTAGCATGTTTCACATAAGTTCAACATTGGAGTGGCATGGACTAAAGGATATGGGAACTCCTTCAAGATGCTAAGGACAAAGGATTGGCTCAAGCTTCAAGCTCAAGACTCTTCATTTTATATTTTAGTGGTCCAAGATCACATTGAGTCTATAGGAAAAGCCAATACTATCAAGGAGGGATGAGGTGTTGCTTAATGAGCCTCTTGCTTCATGTGCTTTGTGATATGCTCCAAAACCCTCAACTACTTTCCCACTTCCAAATGACCTAAACCCAAAGCCAAAATCGGTCACACCGATTCTTCCTATCTGGCACCACCGATTCCAAAAATCATAGCCACTGCCACAAACCCTAAGCAAATCGGAATTACCGATAGGGATCTCGGTCTCACCGAGATGGGATTGTAACTGTGTATGTCCATTATCAAAATTGGTCTCACCGAGTTTGAGCAATCGGTACTACCGAGATTACAATGCAAACTCTCTGGACAACTTATTACCTAAGTCGGTCTCACCGAGTTTGAGTAATCGGTCCCACCGAGTTTGCCTGATAAACACTCTGGAAAGCTTATTACCAAAATCGGTCTCACCGAGTTTGTGTAATCGGTCTTACCGAGATTACGTTATGCCCTAACCCTAACCGAATCGGTCTCACCGAGTTGCATTTCGGTCCCACTGAAAACCCTAACGGTCACATTATTTGCTGACTCGGTCTGACCGAGTTTAACGATTCGGTCCCACCGAGTTTGGTAGATTGTGTGTAACAGTTAGATTTTGTGTGGAGGCTATATATACCCCTCCACCTCCTCTTCATTCATGGAGAGAGCCATCAGAACAAACCTACACTTCCAACTTACCATTTCTGAGAGAGAACCACCTACTCATGTGTTGAGACCAAGATATTCCATTCCTACCATATGAATCTTGATCTCTAGCCTTCCCCAAGTTGCTTTCCACTCAAATCTTCTTTCCACCAGATCCAAAACCTATGAGAGAGAGTTGAGTGTTGGGGAGACTATCGTTTGAAGAAAAAGAGCAAGGAGTTCATCATCAACGCACCATTTGTTACTTCTTGGAGAGTGGTGTCTCCTAGATTGGCTAGGTGTCACTTGGGAGCCTCCGACAAGATTGTGGAGTTGAACCAAGGAGTTTGTAAGGGCAAGGAGATCGCCTACTTTGTGAAGATCTACTGCTAGTGAGGCAAGTCCTTCGTGGGGGACGGCCATGGTGGGATAGACAAGGTTGCTTCTTCGTGGACCCTTCGTGGGTGGAGCCCTCCGTGGACTCGCGCAGCCATTACCCTTCGTGGGTTGAAGTCTCCATCAACGTGGATGTACGATAGCACCACCTATCGGAACCACGCCAAAAACATCCGTGTCTCCAATTGCGTTTGAATCCTCCAAACCCTTCCCTTTACTTTATTGCAAGTTGCATGCTTTACTTTTCGCTGCTCATATACTCTTTGCATGCTTGCTTGATATGTATTGTGAATGTTAAACTTGTGCCTAATCTCCACTTAAACTTAAGGAAACTTAAAAACTGCAACTTTGGTACTTAGTGTCTAATCACCCCCCCTCTAGACACCTCTTCTCAAGATCCTACAACTATTAATCTTGTCAATAGTCAAAGGCGGTCTTAAAAATCTCAATACGCCCTATATAGATGGAAGGAGGGAGTATGAATCCATGTTATGTCCGATTAATTTTTTTCGCTTGCTGTATAATGCATGTAACCTACTCATACCAACATTTTAGTGCATTCCAAATGTCTATACTACCGCTGCAATTCGAACTAAATTTGAATTCGTTTATCTATTTCAATAAGAATCTACAATCATGATTGTTGCCAACTTCAACCATCATTCATGTATTACCTTAATAACACACCACATGATTACTATAGAGATAGATATGAACTATCTGTACTACATGAACTCGAATTCTATTTTTTGAATACACTTGATGTTGATTCCAAATAATAGTACATTTGATGTACTAACTATATATTCATAATCCAAACCATGTTCCATCCGTACACTGTGTTTATCACACAAAGTATAGTGCATGCCCCGCCCCCTACATTATGACAAGTATTTAGACCTGAGTTGCAAAAGCCACACATTAGCCCAAATTGTAATCAATGTTCTACATTATGATATCTTCTTCAAGTATCCGTATCCACCTTTTTATAATGAATTATGATCTTTGTTCGTCTTTTACACCTTCATCGTCCTCTTCTATTTGTAGCTAGCTAGCGCTAACTTTCTATCGTGCATGCATACGCCCGCCCCCCTCGCACACCCTTAGCGTCCCCTCCATCGCGCATGTTCATTATTTCTCTTTAGGTCGTCCACCGGCGGTGTGTGTAGGCCCCCGGCTCCTTCTTTCTGGCACACACCGGTCGATATACCTCTCTAGCCAAGTGTGCCTACAACAAACACATATATACTTCCCCTCTTCTCATCTCACCGTCCATTCCCCCATATGTCCAATACGATTCCACGCAGGTGCACACTCCCGCCCCTCTTTTCATTAGTCACATGCTCGCACACTCCTCCCCCCTCGACATGGTAGGCCTCTATCACCACCTCCTAGCCAAACTCTCTCCCCCTGTCTGCCTCTTCGGACCTTATTTGCTTCTAACACATGCAGGTGTGTATATGAACTGATCTTCCTACATATAGCCAGGTCGACTATAATTCGTTTTCACCAAGCACTGATACACTTACCTCGCTAGTTATGTCTCTCCTTTTCTCGGACACACGACGGTGATCTTCCTATGTAGTTACGCATGCTTACCACAACCATATATTCTCCCTCATCATCCTTGAATACCTCCCGACCCGTCTCTCACACGCACGTGCATAGACAGATAGACATCCCCCGCCCTCTCTTATTGATATTGCACCCATACCCTCCGTTTGTATAGCAGGCCTCTCCCACCATTTGTGAGACGCCGCTCCACCACCAACCCTCCGACGCTCTACCTTTGTCTTTTTCCTAACCTTATTCCTCTGCTACACATATCCATGGATGTCGATCGATCTCCCTCAGTACATAGCTAGGTCTCTCTCCTTCCCCAGACATATACTAGTCGATTGGTCTCTACCCCCCCCCACACACACACTGATAGTCGAACGTTGTAGGTAGGTATCCATGCCACGGAGAAGAACTGCACCTCTGCCCTCTCAAATTCCAGTAGGCCAGCCGCCCCGTATCTTTGACGTGGGCAAACACAAATTCGATGGCACTCTTTATCAATCGTGCAGCCACACACTTCATTCCTGTTTTCAATTCTATCAATATCTCACGTCCATGACTCTGTTTCACACACATTGCATATGTTACGTTTTTCTAATTGAGATATCATCAACACATTGCCTCTGTTTCACACAAACCATCTCTCTCACACCCACCCACGTACGTACCTGCACCTAAAGAAGAAGTGCACGCAGAACGCACGTACTCACGTCTCGTTCCCGGCCACACCCGCGCGGGTACACGGTGGAGTTCGTTTCTATACGAAAAGGCAGCCCACGTGATAATTTGACGTGTGTAGCGGTTGTTTACCGAAGGAGGGTCGGGTACCATGCCTAGAATATAAAACGATTGCCGTGGGGAAAATGGAAAAATGGGTTTGTCTCTCGTGAGTCTTGTCGGTGTCAAAACCGGCGGATCTCGGGTAGGGGGTCCCGAACTGTGCGTCTAGGCGGATGGTAACAGGAGACAAGGGACACGATGTTTTACCTGTGTTCAGCCCTCTCGATGGAGGTAAAACCCCACGCCCCGCTTGATTAATATTGATGATATGGGTAGTACAAGAGTGGATCTACCACGAGATCAAGGAGGCTAAACCCAAAGCTAGCCTATGGTATGATTGTTGTAATGTATGTTGTGTCCTCACGGATTAAAGCCCTCCGGTTTATATAGACACCGGAGGAGGCTAGGGTTACACAGAGTCGGTTACAATGGTAGGAGATCTACATATCCAGATCGCCAAGCTTGCCTTCCACGCCAAGGAAAGTCCCATCCGGACACGGACGGAGTCTTCAATCTTGTATCTTCGTAGTCTTGGAGTCGGCGGACGATGATAGTCCGCTGTCCGACACCCCTAGTCCAGACTCCTCAAGAGCCCTTTAACCAGGCTTCAATGACGATAAGTCCAACGCGTTTATAGTCTTCGGCGTTGCAAGGCGGGTTCTCCCTTCAAATTCCATGTATCTGCCGAACTGTGTCCGGCTTCACCATAAATACTGTGTTTCTCGGCTTCTACGCCAAATAATGGCCCTTTTCCACGTGTCGCACGAATGCGAAAAGCTAGGGTGTCTTTTACGTTTCACCCCCTAGCTGTTCGAGTCGTCCGCCTACAAAAGAGGCAAGAATCCAGATCCAAACCACACCGTCTTCCTCCCGCGAATACTTCATCGAAGCGCCTTTGACCTAAAAATCCATTCCATCATGGACCGTCGACGCGCTCTTCTTCTCGGCCCCAGCCCATCGCCGGGATTGGAGGAGGTGCTCTGTTCGCAAGACAAATGAGCTAGTAAAGCTCCAAGCGGGGGGATATCTCCCTCCAGCCTTCATGATCCCGGTTCGAGCCGGGCTGGTTACTTATCAAGGTGGGAGGCAAGCGGAGGCTACCCCGAGCCCCAATAAGGGGGAGCGTGTATGCCTTGTCCCCTACCTGATAAGGGGACTCGGATTCCCAATACATCCGTTCCTCCGCGGGCTCCTGGAGTTCTACGGACTCCAGCTCCACCACCTCACACCCACCTCTGTCCTGCATATCGCGGGCTACGTAGCTCTTTGTGAGCTATTCCTGGGCATTGAGCCCCATTTTGCATTGTGGAAGAGGCTGTTCTGCCTCGTACCCCATTCTCACGAGGGGTCCATATATCAAGTGGGCGGCGCCAAATATGGCGATCGCCGGGACCGGATACCCATCCGTACTCCCAAGAAGGCGTCCAAGATCGGCCTCGAGTGGTTTTATATAGGAGACGCACCGCTGCCGGACCCAGTCGGATTGGCCTCCGGAGTTTAGTGCTGCTCCCCAAGAAGCGCCAAGAAAGCGCCCACGGAGCCCCGATTGGAGGAAGACAAGAGCGCCCATTACTTGATGGGCCGAATAAGATTATCGCCCATTCCGGGTTGACTATGATTGGAGTCATGACGACATGCATCATGCGGGGGGTACAGCCATTGCAGTACAGAGGCCACCCTATGTGGGATTTCAACGGGGTGGACGATGCCACCCGTCATGGCCGCAAAGGGCCAGATTCGACCGAGGATCTGGTAGAGATCCTTTCCATCAGATAAGGGGAAAAGGAGGACTTCCTTGAACAAACCCTTTGAATGGGTTTTCCATGATCAACCCTAGA
Organism: Aegilops speltoides; assembly: GCA_021437245.1. Lineage (NCBI taxonomy): Eukaryota > Viridiplantae > Streptophyta > Magnoliopsida > Poales > Poaceae > Aegilops > Aegilops speltoides. The sequence continues at coordinate 309,060,902 of CM038146.1, read as the reverse complement.
GGATGGGTGTTTAACACCTTTAAAGGCTCAACCCATTCTCTCAAGTTTAAGCTTCTTTACATTATGTCTTCGCGCAGGTCTACGCCGGACCTGTGGAGGACATGGTAAGTCCTGCCCGCAACCCGAGGATCCAGAAGATCCTTGATCCGCCTCCAAGAGGATCCGGACATCAAGGTGGAGCTGATCGATGTGGTGTTTCACCAGCTCAAGATAGACAATGCTTTGGTTGCCATTACGCGGACTACCCGGATCAGGTCCGCTTCCTGTGTGACCGCGATCAAGTCCGACACCATTATCTCTTCCATGCCCATTTCTAACCTTCGCGAATGACGGTATTTTGCAGGAAGCGCCTTCACGGCGGGAAGCCGAGCTCATGCGGCCGACCTACAAAGGTCATCCGACCAGCGAAGCGGAAAGGAGGCGCGGTGCGGACGGAAACGCCACCGCAAAGGTATAGCTCATATTTGAATCTTCATAGCAACGCTCCTAGGAAACGCTCGAGTGCTCATGATCTTTGTAGGAGAAAAAGCGCCGCCGGATCAAGGGCGCAGGTTGCTGATCCAACCTACACCGCCAGCTCCAGCTACCGCCTAGAGGGGAGGCAAACGCAAGACGCTGGCCGGATCCTTCTCCAACGGAGGACACCAACAGACCGTCCGCCACCAAGTTCGAGGTGGAGAGCGCCATGAACCATAGGCGCCACGACAAGATTTCAAGCGTGCTTCTCCCTTGAGGCATTGGATGCCTTTAACGCAGGGACACGATCTCCGTGCCGCCAAGATGGTTTTACCAGAGCTACAGAGCAAGATGTGAAAGACATACGGGTAAGGGAATTTTAATGGTTGTATATACCAAGAGTTCCCGAGACTTAAAGTAGTTATGTTAATCGCTTTAAGGATCATTTGAAAACGCAGCTATTACCGAGAAGAATGCCCATTGTCTCGGGAGCTGCAAGATTGCAAGGCCCAACTTGAGGTCAAGACTTGCGCCGCAGGAGGAGACGCAAAGACCCCTCCCGTAACACATTTTTATTAATAAATATAAGCGTTGTGCAGCGTGCGCGCAAGTCTAATATCGACATTGCAGTGCCGCGGACAAGATCCGTCTGACATCAAGCATTGCTGCGCTAATGAAGGTCGGCGAGAGTGTGCTGAATAGGTGCAGCAAGAAAGGAACAAGCTCCAGGATGCCAACGCCAAGCTCGGAGAAGAGCTAAAAGGCGCCGGGCCGAGCTGTCCGGCCTGCGTTAAGGAGAATCAGCGGCTTCGTCGCGGCATTTATAGTAGTGCTTTAGCGAACTCTTTTAAAAGAAGAGTTCGCAAAGAAGCAAATTGACATAGTATGTCTTGTAGGTATACTCACAGTCGCCTGCTGGAGGAGATGCCCAGATCAACGGGTGATCAACTTCCCGAAGCTGCTGCAATCGCCGAACGGGTTCGGCAGGCAATGAGCGGCGTCGTTCAGCTTTATGGCCAGCCTCACCCTACCCGAGGGCCTCGGGAGCTTATGGAAAAGCTGCAGGAGGCGCAACGCCTGCTTGTGGAAGATTTCGGCTTACCGTCAAGATGCCAGGGAGGCTTGGGCCATGGTGAAGACGCGGTATAAGAAGGCGGATCCCAACCATATGGCCGAAGTTGGACTGGTGGGGCCCGATGGGAAGGAGATCCCTGTGAGTTTAGTATACAGCCAAGTAGAGTTGGCTGCTAAGTTTTCCCAACAGGACTGTAATTTAGACAGCCTGTTAGACGGGATTGAGGAGGAATACAATCAATAAATTTGACAATGTATGTTTTCTTTTGAAGTGACATGTGAAATGCCTTCTAGCCAGATTGTAGATCGTTTGTCTTTGCCGACCTTTTCGCTTCAACCTCGGGACCCTAGAGTCCGGAGTGTGTCCGAATACCTTTTTGCTTAAGAAACAACCATGGTATGCATGGAGACCAGGCGTAGGGGTCATTAATGCTTTATCAGACAAGTGCCCAACTAGTTATGTTATATTACATGGTTAGTAAGAAACATCTTCCAGGGAGAATAGTTCCATTAAGGGTTCCTTTCCCTGGGAGGCATGCCCTAAAGTGCATGTCCGGACTGCAAAGAAAGATAGAAACATCCGGGGCAGATAGATAAATAGGTAAAAGTCATCTTTAAGTCACCGATCGAATATTCCTTAAGAACGCTTAGCTTTCGGCTTCACCTACCGAGGTACACATCCGGTGACCCGGCAAGAATAATCGCAGAGGTGCTCCTTTACCTCCTAGCGAACAATCGGGAACGAGGGGTAAGCACAGGAGCCAGGCAACCCAGCTTGGCCAAAACTTAAGTCATATCGATGCATATAATGGCGAGCAAAAGGTACATGTGGAAGCTTGACACATGTGCTGGGTATGAAACCCTTATAATTGAGCTTCTGTAAAAGAAGCCCCCAGGAATGATGAGTGCGGATGGCACGTCATGTGTATGCGAAAAATGCGAAAATAGGCCCGTAAGGGGTGTTAAATAAAAAGGCATGAAAAGAGAAACAAAAGACAGTGAAGTGTAAAAGTTTGGACGGGGGAAGGGGACGAGCTCTTAGTCCGGTGCTAGGCATAGAATCGTCGGAGGCGGGCTGCATTCCATGGGTTCGGCTCGAGTCGGTTATCTGACGCATTTTGTAGACGGTACGCTCCGCCGGTCAGGACTTGATCGATAATGAAGGGGCCCTCCCATTTGGGCTTGAGCTTGTCCTTTTTCTTGTCCGGCAGGCGTAGAACTAATTCACCAACGTTGTAAGTCTTGGTCCATACTTCTCTGCTTTGATATCTTCGGGCCTGCTGCTGATAAAATGCGGAATGAGCCTTCGCGACGTCACGTTCTTCCTCCAATGTGTCCAAGCTGTCCTGCCGATCAAGCTCGGCCTCTCTTTCCTCATACATGCGCACTCGAGGTGAGTCATGAATAATGTCACAGGGCAAGACTGCCTCTGCGCCGTATACCATAAAAAATGGTATGAATCCGGTAGTACGGTTAGGCGTTGTCCGCAGCCCCCAGAGTACGGAGTCGAGCTCCTCGACCCAGTGCGTGTCAGATTTAGTAAGTGATCGCACTAGTCTGGGTTTAATGCCGCTCATTATTAGACCATTTGCTCGTTCCACTTGACCGTTGGTTTGAGGGTGATAGACTGAAGCGTAGTCGAGCTTGATGCCCATATTTTTGCACCATGACTTGACCTCATCTGCTGTGAAGTTCGTGTCGTTGTCGGTGATGATCTTGTGGGGACTCCGTGGCGGTGTACTACCCCGGATATAAAGTCTATCACTGGTCCGGACTCGCTGTTTTGACCGGTTTGGCCTCTATCCATTTGGTGAATTTATCCACCATGACCAATAGGTATCTCTGCTTGTGGGTTCCCCTTTAGGGTCCAACCATATCAAGCCCCTGCATCGCGAACGGCCATGTAATGGGTATAGTTTTGAGGGGTGGGCGGCATGTGGCTCGATTAGCAAAGAGCCGACAGCCGACGATTTCGACTAAGTCCCGAGATCCGCCCGGCCGTCGGCCAATAAAATCTCAGATGGAATGCCTTTCCTACAAGGGCCGGGCTGCTGCGTGGTGTCCGCTTAGTCCGGCGTGAATTTCCGCCAGAGGCTTCGCCCTTCCTCTTCGGAGATACACCTTTGAAGGACTCGGTTGTACTTTTCTTATAAAGTTCTCCTCATGGACCTTGTAGGCTTTCGATCACGGACTATGCAATGGGCCTCGTTTTGGTCTTCGGGAAGTTCTGCGCCAAGCGGGTAGGCTAGGAAAGGTTCTATCCACGGGCGATTCTCGCCATTATAACGTGGGCTGAAGGTGTTATGTCATCGGCTGAATCGCCGATTGGCGCGGTTCTTTCCGGTTTGTCACTTCCGGACTCCTCTTCCCATAGTACGGATGGCTTGAAGAGCCGTTCCAGGAAGATATTTGGAGGGACAGCATCACGTTTCGCACCGATGCGTGCCAGTACGTCGGCCGCTTGGTTATTGTCTCGGGCTATGTGATGGAATTCAAGTCCTTCAAACCGAGCTGACATTTTTAGGACAGCGTTGCGATATGCTGCCATTTTTGGATCCTTGGCATCAAAGTCTCCGTTTATTTGGGATATTGCAAGGTTTGAATCCCCGTGCACCTCTAGGCCTTGAATGCCCATGGAGACTGCCATCCGGAGACCATGTAACAGGGCCTCGTATTCGGCTGCATTGTTGGAGTCCGTGTACATTATTTGAAGTACATCTTGGATCAGATCTCCGGTTGGGGACGTCAATACGACGCCTTGCCCCATCCGCCAACATTTTAGAGCCGTCGAAATGCATAGTCCAATTGAGTATGCGCCGTACTCTTTAGGGAGTTCGGCTTCGGTCCATTCGGCGACAAAGTCAGCCAAAACTTGTGACTTTATAGCTCGCCGAGGTTTATAAGTTATATCGAATGGTAAGAGCTCAATGGCCCATTTTGCAATCCTGCCCGTTGCGTCGCGGTTATTTATAATGTCATTGAGTGGTACTTCAGAGGCCACTGTTATCGAACACTCTTGAAAGTAGTGCCGGAGTTTCCGGGACGCCATGAACACCGCATATGCTATCTTCTAATGGTGCGGGTAACGGGATTTGCAGGGGGTTAACACAGTGGATACATAATACACTGGTTTTTGAAGAGGGAATTTCTGCCCTTCTGTCGCTCGTTCGACGACGAGGACCGTGCTTACAACTTGATGTGTTGCTGCGATGTATAATAACATTGGTTCGCCCAAAGTGGGCGCAGCTAGGACCGGATTTGTTGCCAATATGGCCTTTATTTCTTCGAGTCCGGCGGTGGCAGCATCCGTCCACTCAAAGTGTTCGGTGCGCCTGAGGAGGCGATAGAGGGGCAGCGCCTTTTCTCCTAGACGGGAGATAAAGCGGCTTAAGGCTGCCATGCATCCTGTTAATTTTTGTATTTGTTTGAGGTCTTTTGGAATATCCAAGCGTGTGAGCTCGGATTTTAGCCGGTTTGCTTCAATTCTCTGCCGGATACAATGAAGCCCAAAGCAGTTTTCCGGCAGGTACGCCGAAAACGCATTTGTCCGGATTCAGCTTGATGTCATATGCTCTGAGGTTGTTGAATGTGAGCCTCAAATCGTCTACTAGAGTTTTGACGTGTTTTGTTTTGACGACTATGTCGTCTACGTACACCTCGACTGTTTTGCCGATCTGGGTGGCCAGACATGTTTGAATCATGCGCTGATATGTTGCGCCGGCATTTTTAAGTCCGAAGGGCATCGTGTTGAAGCAGAATGGTCCGTATGGAGTGATGAATGCCGTTGCGGCTTGGTCTGCTTCCGCCATCTTGATTTGATGATAGCCAGAGTATGTGTCCAGGAAGCACAACGAATCGTGCCCTGCGGTAGCATCGATAATTTGGTCGATGCGGGGGAGAGGGAAGGGATCCTTTGGGCAAGCCTTATTGAGGTCTTTAAAATCGACACAGAGGTGCCAGGATTTGTCCTTCTTTGGTACCATTACCAGATTTGCTAGCCAGTCCGGATGTTTGATATCTCTAATGAATCCGGCTTCCAGTAGTTTGGCTAGTTCTTCTCGCATTGCCTGTCTTTTGGGTTCGGAAAATCATCGAAGAGCCTGTTTGACTGGCTTAAATCCTTTTAGGATGTTTAGGCTGTGTTCTGCCAACCTGCGTGGGATTCCGGTCATATCCGAAGGATGCCAGGCGAAGATGTCCCAATTTTCCTGAAGGAATTCACGCAGTGCGGCGTCTACTTCGGGGTTCAATTGTGCCCCAATGGAGGCCGTCTTTGTTGGGTCCGTTGGATGGACCTGGAATTTTATTATTTCATCTGCTGGTTTGAAGGAGGTGGACTTGGATCTTTTATCGAGTATCACATCATCCCTGTTCACCGAGAGCGCAGTGTGGTGAGTTCTTCTCGCGCTAAGGCTTGGATAGTGCCTCGGGGCTAGTGCAGCTGTCTTGTTTTCGGGCGCTGAGTGCTATGTCCAGATCACTAACGAGAGTGATTATTCCGCGGGCCCTGCATTTTGAGCTTCATGTACCCGTAATGAGGTACTGCTTGAAAAATTGTGAATGCCTCTCGTCCTAATATGGCGTGATATCCGCTGTTGAACGGGGCCACTTGGAACGTGACTTCTTCGGATCTGTAATTGTCCGGTGAGCCGAACACCACATCGAGTGTGATTTGTCAGGTGCAGTGCGCTTCCCGGCTAGGGATTATTCCTCTGAAGGTTGTGCTGCTTCGCTCAATACGGCTCCAATCGATTTCCATTTTCCGCAGAGTTTCCTCGTAGATGAGGTTTAATCCGCTGCCGCAATCCATGAGGACTTTTGTTAGTCGAAAGCCGTCCACTATGGGACTAAGCACCAGTGCGGCTGGTGCTCTGGCTGTTCGGAATTTAGGCTCGTCGCTGGCACTGAAGGTGATAGCTGTGTCGCACCATGGATTTGTTGTTGCTATTTGGTAGACTTCGGCGAGTCCGCGGATTGTTCGCTTTCGCATATTGTTTGACGCGAAAGTTTCGAAGACTGTTGATACCGTACCAGTATTGTTGGAGTTGTTTTGCGGGGCTAGAAGCTCCTCGCCACTTTTGGCCACCTGCCGTAATATCCAACATGCTCGAAGGCTATGAGTTGGGACGGCTCCCTCTGTACTATGAAGCTTGAAGGGTCCATTGAGCCATCCCTCCAGTATGGTCCCGTTCCCCTTGTTGGGTTTTTGTTTTTTTGTTTTTGCATCTGGGGCCTGAGTGTAAGGTGCCCTTTTGCTGCGGACTGGGTTTGGGGCCGGATTATCCCAATATTGATTTTCGGTTTTCCGGAAACTCTCCATCGCACAGTACTTTCGTACTATGGATGCCAGATCGGTGAAGCGCGTAATTTTGCGACGATCAATGGCGTTTAGTATTCCCTTGTCCGTGCAATTATTGCGGAAGATTGAGATTGCGTTTTCTTCTCGGCAGTCCTTTATCCTGTCCATAACCAGGAGGAATCGCCCGAGAGTGATGTCTTTGTTTGGTGGGCTCTTGCCGTATTAGAGATAGATCGCATATGTCTGGGCGGGTGGGTGGACTAAAGTCCGGATCCCTGCCCATCTTGGGGCTCAAAGGCTGAGGAGTTTCCGAATTTGGAAGCTTGGTTTGCTGGACACAATCCAGCGAGTCCGGAGCAATGCATGGTTTTAAGTTCCATGCTCGATCATAATCCGTCCCTCCGCGGAAATCCGGCATGGAGGGTTCGGGAATCCGGACATAAGTAGTTTTCAATAAAGGCGAAGAGTTGCCGTATTGCTCTTCTACCACTGCGACGTGGTGGGTGGCCTGGGGAGAGTTAATCTCTCTCAGATCGGTTTTAAGCCCAATTTGGTTGTAGTCCGTGGCGACTCCCAGGGCGGCGATGCGATCCAAGAGCTCGTTAACAGACGAGAGCTCTATTGGATCCAACTGCTCGGCAGCTTTCGGCCGACGCGAAGATTGCTTCGGCGACTTGAGAAGTCATTGTCGAGCGGCGGCGGACAGGTGGTCATAAGGAAACCACCTAGCGGATGGTTTGGCCGGGTGCCAAGGCCCCTTCGGCGAAAACACCGTCTTTGAAGACGGGTGGAGGCATCCGCCCTATCGGTGACGACAGAGAGGAACTCTCAATGAAAGCACCAATGTCGGTGTCAAACCGCGGATCTCGGGTAGGGGGTCCCGAACTATGCGTCTAGGCGGATGGTAACAGAGACAAGGGACACGATGTTTTACCAGGTTGGGCCCTCTCGATGGAGGTAAAACCCACGCCCTGCTTGATTAATATTGATGATATGGGTAGTACAAGAGTGGATCTACCACGAGATCAAGAAGGCTAAACCCTAAAGCTAGTCTATGGTATGATTGTTGTAATGTATGTTGTGTCCTACGGACTAAAGCCCTCCGGTTTATATAGACACCGGAGGAGGCTAGGGTTACACAGAGTCGGTTACAATGGTAGGAGATCTACATATCCGTATCGCCAAGCTTGCCATCCACGCCAAGGAAACTCCCATCCGGACACGGGACAGAGTCTTCAATCTTGTATCTTCGTAGTCTTGGAGTCCGGCGGACAATGATAGTCCGGCTGTCCGGACACCCCCTAGTCCAGGACTCCCTCAAGTCTCGTCACACAATCTCACACAAGGCCGCCATGGCCTCTCTCTCTCAGCATTGGTCAGTGATCCGGCCGCATCCCGTCCGTCGGCGGAAAGGGAGGATGGGCATCGTCTCTCCGTTCGATGGTGTTGAGGTAGCTCGTCCCGATCTACGGTATTCGCCGTTCTCTCTGACCAAGCTCCGGCGCGGTAGGGCCTTCGCCACTTGCTCGCTGCCGCAGTATGGGAAGATCCCGGCCGCCGGCGCCCTCCTAGTAACATCCCGACGACCCTCAAGTGCAGCTTCCTCCGGCCTTGCTCCACTGCCCATCTTCCCACGTTGCTGCATGTGGATCTTCTTTAGTTGTTTTCTTAAATCGTATCTCGGCCGGCATACTTTCCATCTTGCAATCTCGTCCTCAAACCATTTTTGATAAACCACCATGTGCTATCTTTACCTTTTTACATGGAACATGCTTCTTTTTTGTCGGTGTATGTGTCTTCAACTCGTGTTATTGGGCAGTAATTGTTTCCTTTCGACCTCCTTTTGCAAACAGGGCTATCCATTTTCACCTCATTGCTATTGCGACCTTTTGGTGAACTGCACAAATCACTTTTCTGAAGAGTGTTTTGTGCAGTTCCGCCAAAATGTCACACGTGCAACGCTTTTACATTTCTATGGGACCGCGGAAAGGGAGATTGGTTTTGCTATCCTCCTCATCCAACTCCGTGCCTAATCTTCTCCAACAAGAAGTTAGTCCTAAAGAGAGATCATAGAGATGATCGACTTCTATTTATTTGTGTTATGTTTCATCATCTAGTTCCACTATTATTGTAATCACACTGACTGGATATCTTTGCAAACAGGGATGGTCCGCCCGATTTTAGTGGAGCTGCACAAAATGATCGGATTGTGGTGTCCTTCATACACCTCTTTTTTGGCTACAGAGCTGGGTGAAACTAGCTGCCAAGCAATGAACACCGTGCCAAGGAAATGGAGCCATGCCTACGAACAACATCGATCAATTATATTTTTTTCTTTATTTGTACACCTTCTCACAACTTTGTCTTCAGTTGTGATGTGAATATTGGCGTTGATCCGCGAACCATTGAGATGCATTAGCCATGGTAGTTTATTTGTATTTGATGGAATGTTGTAACGAGATAATCTCGAGGCAAGACACATGAATCCTAAGTTGAAACCTTTTTTTCCTGCGGGAACCAGAGTTGAAACCTTCATAGCATCATAGTGTAATTTCATCAAAATTATGCATACATATAAACAAAGGACGCCAATAACTGCCACACGTGTGGTATATTCGACATGCGCTCACACACCGTGTGTGGTGTGAGCAGGAGGTAGACCACACGGGTTGTGTGTGGGCGGGTATTAGAATTGCCCACACGCGTGGGCGCGGCTACTTCGTGGCACACGCCAACATGTACTACTCATCTCCACCCCGCGTGTGTGGCATGAAGCAGAAATGCCCACACATCCTGACGCAGCTACATTAGGTGCACCGCGGGATGACGATTTAGTTGCCATCCTGGTTGGCAAATGTAGTTATCCGGGATGGCAAGTGTAGTTGTAAAAGTATGGCAACTCTATCTGTTTTGCTTAGCTATAGTTGCCATGTCTAATTATCTGGTTGCCACGTACGCGCAACTGCAGTTGCCGTGTAGTAGTTGCCATGTATTGTTAATCACAGTTGCCGTGTGTGTTTATCTGGTTTCCACGTACGCGTGACTGCAGTTGCCATCTAGCAAAGAATCACAGTTGCCATGTGTCTTTACCAAGTTACCACGTTCGCCTAACTGCAATTGCCATCCACAACGTAGGAGTGTCATGTGGGCGAAAAGCAGTTCGCCCACACGCACATGAAGTAGGTGGCTGGCTATGTGGGCAGAAACTAGTTTGCTCACACAGCGCAGCTAGCAAACAGCATGGTGCGAGTGTGTGGCAAAACTCTCCAATGCCCACACACCGGCCTCGTCCTACGTGGCACACCAAATCCACCTTTTTGTGTCAAGATTTGTGCAAAAAACACTAGACGACCATCGAGGCGTGTGAGCGAGTTGGGGAACGCCCACACGTGTGGGCGTTAGTGTTTTCGTAAACAAATCCTGAAGGATTGATAGCAATGCCAGAAAGAATTCAACTTCGTTTCGCCGACATGTTGGACATCCTTCATCCGGCTCCACCTGCCATGCAGCAATATTGAGTGCACAACACAACTTCAGGGAAAGGTTCACCCCGGTCATTGTGCCGCAGTAGTAATGACTAGTGAGCAGTCAAATCACAGAGCCCCACCTTCGCCACAGTAAGTTGGTCGGACGAAGCAACCATCATTTCTCTGTTCCTTGAATCTGCTGGTACTCCCATATTCCCACAGTAAAGTTGCTCGAGCGAATCAACCATCACTATATCCGCTCACTTGTGATGACCACAGGAGCTATCCATTTAGATTGCATGTTAAAAAAATAAAGGTCGATACCTAATGCGGCAAACTTTCAAAAAAAAACTAATGCGGCACCTTGGGCCAACGCGGCCAGATCGCATTTTGCACGAGAAATTACACACCATGTTTCGTTGACATGTGGTCCCGTTCCAACATATCAGTGAGACGACGGCGAGTAGTAGGAGTATTTCCGAACCGACGTGTAGGCCGGGCGCCCCTTCGTGAACCGTGGCAAACTGGCAACCGTCCACCGACGCTTCGCCTTTCCCTCTCGATTTGGAACTGTTGTCGCACGCTCTTCCTCTCCCTCATCCATTGTCCTTCAGCCCTTCACGCTTTCTTCTGCCATTGTTCGATCGTCTTATCCATGGAGGGAACAGGACGGAAACGACCCCGTTATTCTTGCCCCGATCTGAAAGATGACGTGGTGGAGGAACTCATTAATCGGTGCGACATCATCACCTCGGCTAGCATGGCAGGTTCATTCAAGCCCATTCTTGACTCAACTAATAACATCATTACAAGGAACCCAAGAGTCAAGGAACGGTTTGATCTCCCCTATCTTCTTCGTCGTGACCCTGATGACCGGCGCCGTCACGACGGAGGCCTCGCCATGTGCAAGTTGATGTCGCTTGATAATGATACGTATGATGTTAAGATGCCATCGCTTGAGGGCAAGGCCTGGGCAGGTGCAAATGGAGATTGGGTTGTTTACATTGGGTCCAACAGCAAGTGGGAACTTGTGAATGTGTACACTCATGACCAGGTTCCACTTCCAAAAATCTCAGCAGACTGCCCAGAGGTTGAGCACACCGGTATTGTACGCACGTTCAAATACAATCATGGTGATTGTCTTCTACGGAAGATAGCAATTTCTCGAGTTCCCACCCGCTCTTGGAATTACAACAACTATGAAGTTGTTGCTATCTTCGACAAGCTTGTTGCCGTCGTTGCTGGTTTGACTCGATGGACATTACTCAAAATTAGTTTCTGTACACGGATGAGTACTGTGATGCAATTGAATATGAGGGCCTTGTGTTTGCTGCCACCACTCGTGGCACTATTTTTGCATGGAATCGTTATGATTTCGGTACGTTTGTCTTCCACCATAATTATAATTGTTTCATCCACATGCATGCAGGTTAGCAAGTTTCCCTTTACTAATTAACCTTCTTCTTGTGTTTCCAAGGTCCTGTGAAAATTCCACCACCTATACTTGAAAAATTTTATAACCAAGGGGAGATAGCGATGGTGATGATCACGAGCATGAGGACGAGCGGTGCCTATATACTCGTTGGCGATACCGCAACTAATTCGATGGATCACCTCTTCTCGTGTGTATACAGCCCACTAATGATGTTCTCGCTAAGGAAGCGGTGTAGTCTCCCATGGTCGCACTCTCCGGACCTATTCCAACACCCGTTGCATGGTATTCGGGATGGATACTAGTGTGCTAGCGCCAACACCTTCTCCCCTGCATGCAAATTGATAATCTTGGAGAAAACTTCGCTCTTCCTTGGACAAAACTATCCGATGATGGTGAAAGGCGACCCAACCGCTGTTGACACAACGTTATTGAGCACCATTTATGAGAAGCAATTGTGTCTATACCTCGGACATTAGCGTGGTTCCCTACCCTGGTACTGATATAGTAGGCCGCTTCAGCCTGGATGATCAGTCCTGAGTTGGTCTCGAGATTGACAATAGATGCCCCGTCCCAGAGAATCACTTGTGGTTCAAAGCAAGTGTTTCCAATGCCGAGGAATGGTTGAGTTGAAGTTCATTTCATTGCTTGTTATTTGTTGTATGGTGAAAACTTTAGTATTTCTAATGTATCCTCGTTGTCGATGTGGGTTGATGACCTGTTGTATGTAATAAAATGATATGCCTGTGATAAACTTACTAAATTTATGAATGGCTTTGAGTTATACGTGAGTGAGTGGTGCGACGAGGCAAAAAATATTTTTCGAATACATAATTGTATGTGCATTGCAACAGGTTATCGGATGAGGCCAATCATCAACAATAGTAGTACACTATTTGTACTAGCTTCACATGCTTCGCGCGTCGTGCGGGTGTTTTTACTGTAGCCATATTGTACTACGTAACCAGCACCTCGAATCCTCGATACTAGTAGTACTATATAGTAAGTAGTAGGAGTAGTAGGGTGGCATGGGCCAGAACAAGCATTCACGTCCAGGAGTACGGCACACGCCACCAGACGACTTCCATCTGACACCATATTTCTTGGAGTCCATGCTAGAGCAATCTCTTCAACCTCATCATTTCTCTAACTCAGCCATCGCGCAGCGGGCGAGGTGGGGGTTTGCCGATAGTCGGTTTCCTCAACTGCGGTCCCACTTGTAAGGCCAACTCCAACGCTCTATCAATATATGGATGTACTCTTCTTCCCAATACAAAAACTTGCATCCATTCTACTCCCTCCGTTGCACAATACATGCCTTCTATTTGTCAAAATATATATGTATCTAGACATGTTTTAGTATATAGTCACATCCATTTTTGGACAAATGGAAGTCAAGTATTTTGGAACGGAGGGAGTACGAAATAAAAATTTTAAGTTAGCACAACTAGTCTAATCCGAGAGCACAACCGAAGATTTGGTCGGGTTCTTCCTCCTTTTGCCGACACGTGGGACATCTAGCATCCAGGTCGTGTCATGAAAGAAAATAGAGTGGTAGTTGATAAGTTGAAGCCATGAGATGTGCATCTTGGGTTAAACTGTAAATAGAATCTTACTACTCTTGAGTAACTCCAAAAGCGGCCACTGAAGATCTTTCTTGGATTTGTTTTTCATCATCAGCACGTCGAGGTGAAAGATGTGCATGTTCAGTGGGTCCTCTTGTGTTTTCACTGACATGTGGGGCCGCATGTGAGCAAACAGACGATGGGCTCCGCGCGTCCGCTGGCTGGCTGAGAAGAGAGATAGAGGAGGTCTGAGCACGGACTGCAGGAAATTTGTTCTACGCAACCAGCACCTTGATATTCGCGTGTGGTTGTTTCTAGAATTAAAAAAAGGAGGTACCTCTACTTATGTTACTCCCACTACGCCTAGCCTAAGGTTAGTAGGTGACCTTGCGCTTGGCTCTTCGCCTCTTCCGGAAGTCGATGGTTCTACAGTAGTGCTTCTGGCAACCTGACACCAAATGAACTGCTGCACGTCCACCACTTATAAGCAAAAGTTTCTCCTCGTGTTGCGAGCCACCGCGCACGCGTTGGCGAGGGAGAAGGCGTAATCAAGCTTCTCGTCGTTCTACGAGTTGACGGGACACATCAAAGTTATTTACTAGTAGTATGTACTCTCTCCAAAAAAGGGCTGACCATGTCATTGCTAACATCCCATGCTCCGTCGTTGAGTACGTGACTATTCACGTGCCATTCACGTGCCATCGAGGAGAAAAAATATTGTGTAGGTGCCATCGAAGTGCACGACTCACTTACGGAAAAGGGTTTCCCCCCGCTCCCCCGCACGACTCACTTACGCACTGCTTATATGATTATCTCCGTTTTCTTGCATGACACGTGCACCTTGATGCTAGATGTCTCGCGTGTTGGGAAAAGGATGAACAAAGCTCAGGTAAAAGAAAAGAGTTGAAGAGCATAGATTCCCGACGACCGAGGAGGAGCAAGGAACCTCGTGGTGGAGCATCCGCAAGGAACCTTATGATTTTCCCCTGTTTTTGCCGCTTTGCCCACCTATAAACAACTAAAAGAACATGAACTTTTTGCTAACCACTAGAAACGGTACATCAGGATGCTAAGTTGAAGATGTTTTAAACTCCCTCTGTTCCCAAATATAAGTCTTTTAGATATTTCAATAAGGGACTGCATACGAAACAAAAGGAGTGAATCTACACTCTAAAATATGTACACAAGCGAACGCACTAACTCCATCCGATCCAACTCATGCACATACGCGCACAGCATGGAGCACACAACGCACGTATACAAGACGTGCATTGATACGTCTCCGTCGTATCTATAATTTTTGATTGTTCCATGCCAATATTATTCACTTTCATATACTTTTTGGCAAATTTTTATATAATTTTTGGGACTAACATATTGATCTAGTGCCCAGTGCCAGTTCCTGTCTGTTGCATTTTTGTTTTGTTTCGTAGAAACCCAATATCAAACGGAGTCCAAACGGGATAAAAACAGACGGAGAGTTTTTTGGAATATTTATGATTTTTGGGAAGTAAAATCAACGTGAAACGGTGTCCGAGGTGGTCACGAGGTAGGGGCGCGCCTACCCCCAGTAGCGCCCCTGGCCTCGTGGTCCACCGTAAGGCGGTTGATGCTCTTCTTCTGGCGCAAGAAAGATAATTTTATGAGAAAGATCTGGGCGAAAGATTCACCCCAAACGAAGTTACGGATCTCCGGATATTTAAGAAACGGTGAAGGGGTAGAATCTGGGAACGCAGAAACAGAGAGGAGGGCCTCTCGCCCCTCCCACGCCATGGGAGCCAAGGACCAGAGGGGAAACCCTTCTCCCATCTAGGGAGAAGGTCAAGGAAGAATAAGAAGGGGGGCTCTCTCCTCCTTGCTTCCGGTGGCGCCGGAACGCCGCCGGGGGCCATCATCATCACCGCGATCTTCACCAACACCTCCTCCATATTCACCAACATCTCCATCACCTTGCCCCTTCTATATCCAGCGGTCCACTCTCCCGCAACCCGCTTGTAACACCCCGGATGTATCTTTCCATATTTGTAACTTCAACTCTTGCCATTTTCGGATATGTGCTATGATATTCCCTCCGTGGTTGGGTTTTGTTTTCGTTTTGCATTTTGTCCATGTCATGCATCTCATATCATGTCATCATGTGCATCTCATTTGCATACGTGTTCGTCTCATGATTCCGAGCATATTCCCCGTTGTCCGTTTTGCAATCCGACACTCCTATGTTCCCCGGCGTCCCCTCTTGTTCTTTTTCCGTGTGCGGGTGTTGAGCATTCTCGGAATGGACCGAGCCTTGCCAAGTGGCCCTGGTATAGCACCGGTAGACCACCTGTCAAGTTTCGGGTCATTTGGAGTTCGTTTGGTACTCCAACGGTTAACCGCACTCTCGCAAAGGCCTCTTTTGAGTTGCAGCCCAACAACCCTCCAAAACAGCCCAATAACCCATCTAACTCCCCTCCATGCCCTCGGTCGTTCGATCACGATCGTGTGGGCGAAAACTACACCCCATTTGGACTCTCCTAGCTCCCTCTATGCCTATTTAAAGACCCCTCCCCCGAATTCACGGGCAAACCCTAATTTTTTTCCCATCGCGCGCCGCCGGACGCGTCCGTCCCCGGCCGGACACGTCCGCCGCCGCCCCCTCCGCGAATCGGGAGACGCCACGTGGCGCGCCCGCCGCGCTGCCGCCGAGCCCGCGCGCCATGCCAGCGCCCATGAGGCCGGATCTGCCGCCGCCCGGCGCCGCGCCCGCCTTGCCGCCGCCGCCCGCTCCGCGCGCCGCCCGCCGCCGCCGCCCGCTTCGCACACTCCCACGCCGCCACCTTGCCGCCGCCCACACGCACACCGCCACAGGCTGCCGCCGCCACACACTTCGCACGCCGCCCGCACGCCGCCTGCCGCCGCCGCTTCGCGCAAGGCTCCGCCGCCGCCGCTTCGCGCCAGCCTCCCGCCTCGGCCGCCGTCGCCAGCCACACCGCCGCCCGGCCGGCTAACTCCGGCGAGCCCGACCTCCAACTCCGGCGAGATCTGGATCCAGACGCCTAGGTTGACTTCGTTCCCCCCCAAAATTCGTCTAAGTCCCAAATCTGTCATAATTTCGTGCATTTTTCATAGCATCACATCTCCGCACCTGTGGCTCCGTTTTGGGCGTATAATATGTCAAATTGTTCGCCTCGAAGAGTACATCATTTCATTCCATTGCATCATTTGCATTTGAGCTCATCTTGATTCCCGAAATACTGTTGGAAGATAGCTTCAGATCGTTAGTTTCAGAATCTTATCAGTTCGAGCTCTTTTGTCATTTTTGCCACGAATTATGTGTGCACCCTATGAACTTGAGTCCTACATGTGAGTTGAACATTGCCATGCCATCTTTCCAGGGGTGTTGGCCATGTATTTTTGTGAGCTATGTGTTTACTAGAACAAGCATGCAAAGTAGGGATGATGATGTTGCTGATTTCAGGAACTTAGTGATTTCACTAAGTCTTGTCCTGCTGATAATTTTATGCCATATGTTCATGTTGTTACAGAGAGATCTATGCCCTTTTTGAGCATGATCAGTAAGGGTGTTTTGGACATATGGATGTGCTCTATCCATCCATGCCTTTGTTGGTATTTATGGAGTAGTCTAGCATGTCATTTTCGTGATCTACTTTTGCTTGAAAATGTTTCCTGGCAGACTGTTTGCATGAGATTCAATTTTCACGAGGTCGTTGTAGTTGATCCGTGCATGCTATGATGTTGTTCTTGCCATGTATAGCTCCTATGCCATTTCTTCTTAATGGGTGTATGCTTAGTTTATCTTGAGATGCTCTGTAGTGAGTGCATCGAGCTCACGAACATGCCATGTTGAATCTGTTTTTGCCATGTCCTGATATTTCACTAAGTCTGAAATCTGTAATAAAACTTGCAATGTTTACATGGGTGCCATCATTTCTTAGAGTCCTTTTTGGCTTATGGTCAGTAAGGGACTATTGAAATATGCTTTGAGTAGAATCATGTCATGCCTTGCTTTGCTATTTTAAGTTCCTGTAGCATGTTGTTTGCTTGCTCTAAACATGCCTTCCTGATGTTAATTCCTGGTATGTTAGTATTTTCACTAAGTCTGTGAACCTGATATTTTGAGCACTTTCACCATGCTTGTTTGAACATGTTATGATGTGATTTAGCCGTAGCTCAGTGTTCCTCTTTTGTTAAGCATCTCCTGTAGTTCGTTGCCATATGCTTTGTTTTTATGTTGGGGTGCTGTAGCATAGTTTCGTGTTGCGTGCTAAGTAGCATCGGGCTGTTAAACGCAGATTTGCGTCATTCTTGTTTTGCTTGTCATTTGCAAACCGTGCATCCGATTCCGGTGATCTTTATATCGATTTCAACCGAAATCACTCCATCTTTCCAGCGGCATACTTGTTTTGCCAAGTTGATGCCCGGTTCATCATTTTCCTTCTGGAGCACACATATGCATTGCATATCACATCTCGCATAGCATGTCATGTATTGCATCATATTGCTTGTGCATTGTTCCTTGTTTGATTGTGGTTCCGTTGCTTGTGTTCTTGCTTGGGTAGAGCCGGGAGACGAGTACGTGAACGAGGAGCCTATTGAGAACGCCTACGGGGATCAAGCCTTCGACAACTCTGAGAACCTTACAGGCAAGATGACCATACCTTCGATATCACTTCTATCTTTGCTTGCTAGATGCTCGCTCTTTTGCTATGCCTATGCTGCGATACCTACCACTTGCTATATCATGCCACCCATATTGCCATGTCAACCTCTAACCATCCATGTCCTAGCAAACCGTTGTTTGGCTATGTTACCGCTTTGCTCGGCCCTCTTATAGCGTTGTTAGTTGCGGTGAAGATGAAGTTTGTTCCTTGTTGGAACACGGATATTTTGGGATATCACAATATCTATTGTTTTAATTAATGCATCTATATACTCGGTAAAGGGTGGAAGGCTCGGCCTTATGCCCGATGTTTTGTTCCCTCTTGCCACCCTAGTTTCCGCCCCACCGGTGTTATGTTCCTTGATTTTGCGTTCCTTACGGTCGGGTGATTTATGGGACCCCCTTGACGGTTCGCTTTGAATAAAACTCCTCCAAAGAAGGCCCAACCTTGGTTTTACCATTCGCCGCCTACACCCCTTTTTCCCTTGGGTTTCGCGAGCCGAGGGTCATCTTTATTTTAGCCCCCGGGCGGTGCTCCTTCGAGTGTTGGTCGAACCGAAGCACTTCTTGGGGCCACCACGAGGAAACTCGAGGGCTGGTTTTACTCGTAGCTTGACTTATCCGGATGTGCCACGAGAACGAGATATGTGCAGCTCCTATCGGGATTTGTCGGCACAATCGGGCGGCTTTGCTGGTTTAGTTTTACCATTGTCGAAATGTCTTGATGTACGGGATACCGAGTCGATCGGAGTGTCTTGGGTGAAGGTTTATTCCTTCGTTGACCGTGAGAGCTTGTTATGGGCTAAGTTGGGACACCCTGCAGGTATTATCTTTCAAAGCCGTGCCTTGGTTATGAGGCAGATGGGAATTTGTTAATGTCGGTTGTAGAAAACCGAAGTTGACCTTAATTAAAATACATCAACCGTGTATGTAACCGTGATGGTCTCTTCTCGGCGGAGTCCGGGAAGTGAACACGGTTTTGGAGTTATGCTTGACGTAAGTAGTCAGGATCACTTATTGATCGCTAATAGCTTCACGACCGCGCCTTGCTTCTCTTCTCGCTCTCTTTTGCGATGTAGCCACCATATATGCTAGTCGCTTGCAGCAGCCCCTCCTTTTTGACACCAGCCTTTCCTTAAGCTTAAATAGTCTTGATCTCATGGTGTGAGATTCTTTGAGTCCCGTGGCTCATAGATTCTACCAAAACAGATCAGGTACCGGTGACGCCAAATGATGGCACAACCGAGCTGAAGTGGGAATATGATGAGGCCCTTGGTCGATACTATGTTTCCTTTCCGGACGATTAGTAGTGGAGCCCAGTTGGGGCGATCGGGGATCTGCGTTGCATGTGGGGTTTTCTTCTTTTATTTTGGTTCCGTAGACGGACCTTGATTGTAAGCTGAATGATGGATGATTAATTATGTATTGTGTGAAGTGGCGACTGTAAGCCAAATATGTACCTTTTCCCTTATGTATTACATGGATTGTGCGAAGATTACCTCACTTGCGACATTGCTTTCAATGCGGTTATGCCTCTAAGTCGTGCTTCGACACGTGGGAGATATAGCCGCATCGAGGGCGTTACACCGCTGTACCCTCTACTTGAACATGGTGCTTTATGCTTCATATTATTATCCAATGATGTGTTGCCATCCTATGATGTCTGAGTAGATTTTTGTTGTCCTATCGGTGATTGATGAATTGCTATGATTGGTTTGAGTTCTGTCCTATGGTGCCCTCCGTGTCACGCAAGCGTGAGGGATTCCCGTTGTAGGGTGTTGCAATGCGTTCATGATTCGCTTATAGTGGGTTGCGTGAGTGACTGAAACACAAACCCGAGTAAGGGGATTGTTGCGTATGGGATAAAGGGGACTTGATGCTTTAATTCTATGGTTGGGTTTTACCTTAATGAATATTTAGTAGTTGTGGATGCTTGCTAGAGTTCCAATCATAAGTGCATATGATCCAAGTAGAGAAAGTATGTTAGCTTATGCCTCTCCCTCAAATAGAATTGCAATAGTGATTACCGGTCTAGTAACGTAGTCAATTGCTTAGGGACAACTCCACTACTCCTACCACCACTTTTCCACAGTCACTATATTTACTTTATTGCTTCTTTATCTAAACAGCCCCTACTTTTTATTTACGTGTTCTTTATTATCTTGCAAACCTATCCTATCACACCTACAAAGTACTTCTAGTTTCATACTTGTTCTAGGTAAAGCAAACATCAAGCGTGCGTAGAGTCGTATCAGTGGCCGATAGGACTTGAGAGAGTATTTGTTCTACCTTTAGCTCATCATTGGGTTCAACACTCTTACTTATCAAAAGAGGCTACAACTATCCCGTATACTTGCGGGTTATCAAGACCTTTTTCTGGCGCCGTTGCCGGGGAGCAATAGCGTGGGGTGAATATTCTCGTGTGTGCTTGTTTGCTTTATCACTAAGTAATTTTTATTTGCTGTTTTTAGTTGTTTTCTATCTTTAGTTATGGGTAGGAAACGCAAAATACCAAAAAAATTAGTTGTACCTGCTGAACCAATGGTTGAAGAACCACTCAAAATCTATCACACTGCTGAAGCTTATTACTTGGATCATCTTCGATCCCTATGTGCTCATGCTGAAACCCCAACTAGCTTAGTTGAGGGCAAATCTTTAGATGAGCATGCTTGTTATGTGCGACACCGTATATCCGAAAAAGGGAAACTATTATGGGGTCAAATTCAACGTTTGCAATGCTATGCTTGGAATTTATGTTGGGAATATGATTTTACTTGTTGTTCTGAAAACCCTAAAAAACACCTTCCCTACCAATGTGAGTTAATTGATAATGGAATCTTATCTTCTTATGCTAAAGGTGTTTATAGTTACTATGATGTTCAACAAATTGAAGAATTTGTTGCTTTTAAGGGTGCTTTTGAAATTGCTATGTTGATTGAAAAGTATGATGCTACTCTTTGCAAATCTGAAAATTTTGCCATACTTGAATATTGTTATGAGAATTATGCTTCTAATGCCTATGTTAAACAATTTATTAAGAAAGTCTCCGTTGTCCAAGAAGAGACTAATATTTTGCAGGAAGCTATGGAAGAAGAAATTGATGAAACTGTGAGCTCATTGGATGAAAAAGATGATGAGGAGAGCGAAGAACAAAAGGTGGAAGAGCAGATTAGCTACCTGTTCCCACCTTCTAATGAGAGTAACCCTCCAACTCATACATTATTTAATTCCCCTTCGTGCTTACCGAAGGATGATTGCTATGAAGATTGCTATGATGATTGCTATGATCCCTTGAATTTGTTTGAAATATCCCTTTTTGATGATGCTTGCTATGCTTACGGCCAAGATTCCAATATGAATTATGCTTATGGAGATGAACATTCTATAGTTCCTTATGTTAAACATGAAATTGTTGCTATTGCACCCACGCATGATAGTCCTATTATCTTTTTGAATTCTCCAAACTACACTATATCAGAGAAGTTTGTGCTTATTAAGGATTATATTGATGGGTTGCGTTTTACCATTGCACATGATGATTTTGATGAATGTAATATGCATGTGCTTGCTGCTCCTAATTGCAATTATTATGAGAGAGGAACTATATCTCCACCTCTCTATGTTTCTCACACGATAGAATTGCAAGAAACTGCTTATACTATGCATTGGCCTTTACTATGTGTGCATGAATTATTCTTTTATGACATGCCGATGCATAGGAAGAGAGTTAGACTTCGTTGTTGCATAATATATGTTACTTTGTGCTCACTACTAAATTACAAATCATTGTTAATTAAAATTGGCTTTGATATACCTTGGGATCCGGGTGGATTCATTACATGAGCACTAAATGCCTAGCTTAATGGCTTTAAAGAAAGCGCTGCCAGGGAGACAACCCAGAAGTTTTAGAGAGTCATTTATTTCTGTTGAGTGCTTTCATATAGTTTAAAAACACAAAAAATAAAGAGGGGAACCTAAAAACTTTTCAAAAAGAAAAGTGAAAGTGAGAGAGACAAGCATTGTTGAAGTGGGGGACGTCCTTAAACTTGTTTAGGCCCATGGGAACTTTGTGAATCTTAATTACAGAAACTTTTCAATAAAAATAATTATCCCCTTGTACAATTCCATTGTATTATACAAATAATGTGCCAAGGTTTGCCTTTAGGATGTTTACAATGCTTGTTGGTCTGTACGGTGCAGGACAGAAACTTTGGCTATAGTGTGCGATTTTACATTTTTAACTGGAACGTCAATTGGTGCTGATTCCTTTTGTACTGTCTTTCTATACAACTTGTTTACTTTTCTTAATTTTGGTAGAATTTTTGGGGTACCAGAAGTATGGTAAATGTTCAGATTGCTACAGATTGTTCTGTTTTTGACAGATTCTGTTTTTGATGCATAGTTTGCTTGTTTTGATGAATCTATCAATTTATATCAGTGGATTAAGCCATGAAAAAGTTATATTACAGTAGACACAATGCAAAAACAAAATAGGAATTGGTTTGCAACAGTACTTAGAGTGGTGATTTGCTTTATTATACTAATGGATCTTACCGAGTTTTCTATTGAAGTTTTGTGTGGATGTAGTGTCTAATCGAGGATGTTTCGATGTGAGAAGAAGGAAGTGAAAGTGCAACTAATCCCCGGGTGGTTTTGGTAATTAATAACAACATATATATCATTGAACTGATAGTTTCTTGAGAATCATTTCAGAAAGTTCAGTGATATGGGTATGGCAAGGACTGAAGAAGTGGACCCCTCAAAATGCTAAGGCAAGCATTGGCAAAAGCTCAAGACTCCATTTTTGGTTTAGTGATCCAAGATCACATTGAGTCCATAGGAAAACCAATACTATTAAAAGGGGATGAGGTTATGATAATGATCTGGTTGCTCAAAGTGCTTAGTGATACATCTCCTAAACTATCAGCAACTTTCACTTCCATAATACACTCATAAGTAATCTCGGTCCCACCGATTTTCTAAACTCAGTCACACCGAGATGAACCACCTCAGCCATAAAGCCAAACCCTAGAAATCTCGGATTTTCCGATTCTGAACTCGGTCTCACCGAAACTTGAGTTGCCGAGCTTACAGAACATACGTCATCAAATCGGTGTCACCGAGATGATGAAGTCGGTCCCACCGAGATTGGCAAGCTCTTGTCTTTACATGAATCGGACTAACCGAGTTTGTATTTTCGGTCCCACCGAAAATCCCAACGTTCACATGATTTGAACTTTCGGTCTCACCGAGTTGTCAACTTCGGTCCCACCAAGATTGGTCAAATGTGTGTAGCGGTTGGATTTTGTGTGGAGGCTATAAATACCCCTCCACCCCTCTTCATTCGTGGAGAGAGCCATCGAAAGTACTACCACTCCTACCTTACATTTACGAGAAGAGAACTACCTACCCTTGTGTTGAGATCAAGTTGCTCCACTCCCACCATATGAAGCTTGATCTCTAGCCTTCCCAAGTTGCTTTCCACTCAATCCTTTCTTCCACCACAGCCAAATCGGTGAGGAGAGTTGAGTGTTGGGGAGATTATCATTTGAAGCACAAGAGCAAGGAGTTCATCATCATCAACACCATCTATTACCTTTTGGAGGGTGGTGCCTCCTAGATTGGTTAGGTGTCGCTTGGGAGCCTCCGTCGAGATGTGGAGTTGAACCAAGAAGTTTGTAAGGGCAAGGAGATCGCCTACTTCGTGAAGATCTACCCCGAGTAAGGCTAGCCCTCCGTGGGCGTAGTAGGCCATGATGGCATAGACAAGGTTGCTTCTTCGTGGACCCTTCGTGGGTGGAGCCCTCCGTGGACTCTCGCAGCCGTTACCCTCCGTGGGTTGAAGTCTCCATCAACGTGGATTGACGATAGCACCACCTATCGGAACCACGAGAAAAATCTCCGTGTCTCCAAATTGCGTTTGCTCTTCTCCACCTCTCTTTACTACATGTGCAATTTACTTTCCGCTGCCTATACTCTAGAATTGCATGTGTAGGGTGATGCTTGACTTGATCATTGTCGTGAATCTGCCAAAAACTTGTCTTTATCAAAAGGCATAATTTTTATATTGTCAAGTAGTCTAATCACCCCCCCTCTAGACATACTTTCGATCCTACAAGTGGTATCAGAGCTTTGGTCTCCATTGTATTGGTTTCCATTGCATTGGACTCCATAATCTTGGTTTCACAACCTAGGAGAGTATGGCGTCTAGTGAGGGTAATTTTCGTAGAGGTCCTTACTTTGATGGTACAAACTTTGCTAGTTGGAAGCATAAAATGAAAATGCATATTCTTGGACATAACCCAGCCGCATGGGGCATTATTTGTGTTGGTATGCAAGGTGAATTCTTCGAGGAAGGAAAAGTTCCGGATCGTGAAGCTACAACGGATGAATTGCGGATGTTGCAAAACAATGCTCAAGCTTGTGACATTCTCTTCAATGCTTTGTGTCCCGAGGAGTTCAACAAAATAAGCCGTCTTGAGAATGCAAAAGAGATTTGGGATACTTTGGTTGAAATGCACGAAGGTACCGAGTCTGTGAAAGAATCAAAGCTAGATGTTCTTCAAGGTCAACTTGACAAGTTCAAGATGAAGGAAGGTGAAGGAGTCGCTGAAATGTACTCTAGGCTTGCTCTCATCACAAATGAGATTGCCGGCTTAGGAAGCGAAGAAATGACCGACCGATTCATCATCAAGAAGATTCTCAGAGCTTTGGATGGAAAGTATGACACCGTGTGCACTTTGATCCAAATGATGCCAAACTACAAGAATCTCAAGCCAACTGAAGTCATTGGAAGAATTGTTGCTCATGAGATGACACTTAAAGATAAGGAAGAGCTTCACAACAAGTCAAGTGGTGCTTACAAAGCTACATGTGATGCTCCCACAACCTCAAGTGACAAGCTAGTTTCCAATGAAGAGATAAGCCTAATGGTGAAGAACTTCAACAAATTCTACAAGAGTAGAAGCAAAGAGAGAAGCTCAAAGTCTAGATCATATGATGAAAAGAGAACTTCTAGTCGTGATCGAAACTGCTACAATTGTGGAAGACCCGGACACTACTCAAATGAGTGTTCGGCTCCCCACAAGAGAAGAGAAGAATCTCCAAGAAGAAGAAGCTCAAGAGATGAGTCACCTCGGAAAGAGAGAAGGAGTAGAGATGATCGTTATGAGCGAAGACCCTCTCGGAGAAGCAAGGATTAGGAGAGGAAAGACAAGTCATCAAGGAGCTACACAAGAAGAAAACATCAAGCTCATGTAGGTGAATGGGTCTCCGGCTCGACTCGACAATCAATCCGAAAGAAGCTATCACTCCAACTCCGACTACAGTCAAGATGAAGGTGTTGCCGGTCTCGCTCTCGTATCCTCCAACTCCAACTCCTACGACCTATTTGATTCACCAAATGAGGGAATTAGAAGATGCTTCATGGCTAAAGGCCCCAAGGTATCACACCCTGAATTCATTGACTTTGATAGTGATGAGGATGACTTGCTTGGTGAAGATGAGCTCTTACATGATAAATCTAGTGAATCTAGAAATGATGAACATGCTAGTAGTCTTTATAGTCGAGAAGAGTCGAATGACAATGCTATGAAGGAGATTGAGCGTTTAACTAAAGAACTAAACACTCTTAAGTTAGCTCATGAAACAACTCAAGAAGATCATAGAGAGCTCCTAAGATCTCATGAGAAGCTACGCTTCGAGAAGCTCAATCTAGAGCAAGAACATGAGTTTCTAAAAGCAATCAATGACGATCTTCAAAGAAGAGTTCTTCATATCTTGCCAAACGACTTCTCTTGTCTAATTTCTTGCCACCTATTAAAACTAAGCATGACAAGCATAAGAAAAATTCTTCATCTAGTAGTAACAATAACCATGCTAAATCCAATATTGTTGCTTCTAGTAGTTCTCTTGATTCCACTAACAATATTTCAAGCCAAGTTACACTTGAGCAAGAAAATAGTTTATTGAAAGGGATTATAGAGAAAGGTGTCTACAAGAGCCTTGCGAAGCAAGAACTTTGAGGAAATTGTTCGCAAGCAAGGAAGGCACCGGAAGAATCAAGGAATTGGTTTTGAGCGAAAGTTCAACGCCGAGGGTGTTGAATGGGAAGAAGGTCAATATCCCACTCCAAAGTTTGTTTCTCAAAAGGAGAAGTATGATCCTACTTCTTCCAATGTGGAACAAGCTCAAGATGATCTTCCACCACAAGACCACAAGCTAAAAGGCAAGGACAAGCTTCAAGAGGAGATTGATGCATTTATTGAAGCACCTAAAGCCATGGTCAAGTGGGTTCCCAAGGAATTGTCAAGTTCTACTTCATCAAGCTCAACTACAACCCCAAGGATTCCCATCAAGATGATGTGGGTCCCGAAGAAGAAGAACTAGAGAGTTCTTGAGGGTGACTCCGCCAACATACTTCACTCACATTCATTTTGGCAAAAACTTGTGCAATCAACTTCCACATTATGCACTAGTTCATGGAGTCACAAACCCTCTTGTTGGTAAGTCAAGGGACAAGGTAATCATTGCTTTCATGGACATCATCTATTGTGAACTTCAATCTATGTCCATGGATATCCTTGTTTGTTCCTTGTGGGACTAACCCATGTAGGTATTGAAAGTGCCCGAATCCAAAGGATTGCTCCCAACTCTTGATGATCTTCATCAACATTGAGCATCCACATCTTCAACATCTACATGAAGTCTTCAACGACAACCCAAGGTTAGTTTGACCCTTTAAAAGGGGTTCTCACATCTAGGGGGAGCTTTGCTCTAAAGAATTGAGCTAAAGCATCTTCAAATGATGTGAACACATTAATGCTTTATGTAAAAGTGGTAACCCCACTTGTGCTTAAACGATGAGTATGACCTATGATCAAATGTTCTCGTTTGGCTCCTAAGTCAATATACTCATATAAAGATGACCTAGTCATCGACAAATTGTGTGTTAGTAGCTAGAGTTTTTGTTTGTGCATGTTTGACACATATTTCATTTGCTATCTTATTGTGTGAGCATGTTGGATGCATGATTTTATCCATTCGAGGACATCCATTTGTTGCTTTGGTCTTTTTGATTTTTCAGACCAAATGGATGGACAAGAATGCCTAAGTTCCTCCCCTAGCTATCTATGCTTTCTTGTCTCAAATTCTATTCATGCTTACATCACAAACTTTGAACAAGTCATTTTCGGACTCTCCGAGTGAGGAGCATTCGGAGCCACCGATCCGTCAAAGGCTAAACTTCCAAAACCTTCTAAGTGATTTCGGTCAGACCAACCCACTCAAATTCGGTCAAACCGAAAACATTTAGAATGATCTAGGTTTTCACCTCGGTGAAACCGAGTTGTGATTTTCGGCGTGACGAAGTGCATAACGCCTGCGTTATCCATCTCGGTGCCACCGAAGTTTTACAACTCGGTCCCACCGACGACAAAGGGTATATATACTTGAGGGCGCGCTGATTTCTACTTCAAACGCCGCCCCACACCCCTTTGCCGTCGCCTTGGTCTCCGGATCGTCTCCGTCGTCGCTCAGGCGCCCTCGCCGCAGTCTCCGTCGCCGTCAGCGGACATCTTCTCCAGCGCCGTTGCCAGCCGTAGAGAAACTCCACCAAGTTAGGGTGAGTTTCGATCCCACTCGTGCTCCCATCTCCGATTCAATGCACGTTTGGTTTGCCTATAATCTTGTCACGTTTGAAATCTTCCTGAACACCAGATTGGTTCTTTTGAACTAGATTCGAGTAAGAGTTTTAGGGTTAGGTTTCCGCCGAACACATCTCGGTGAGACCGATTTTACATTTTCGGTATGACCGATTTGGCCTATGGCCATTGCACTGCACCTTTCGGTCCAACCGAGTTATGCAAATCGGTGTGACCAAAATGAGGATTTAGTGAAACCCTAGTGTTTTCGGCAGGACCGAAACCCACTTCGGTCCAACCGAAAGTGGTGTGAATGCTTCTGTTTGAACACTTGGATTCACCGAATTTTAAACTCGGGTCGACCGAAATGTCTTCGTGAAAACCTAATACTAGAATTTGAACTCATTTGTTTGCAAAAACTTCTGCAGTTTGTGATAACTCTTCTACTCGCCTACACCTTATCTATTCACGGGTTGTCGGCCATGTCGATGCCGTGACAGCGAACAGGTCGAGTCACCTATAGCAGATATTCAGAGGCGGGCACTAGTCCCGATCCCAAAGAGCTCATCAGATGATGGTGAGAGGAGTACACCAAGTGGTTTGCCTCCTGCAGCCACCAGGGCCAGAAAGATGAGGAACTCAGATGAAGAAGACTCAGATTTTGTTGTTGAGGAAGAAGTCACATCAAAGCCTAAGAGAAAAGTTGTTGCCAAAGAGCCTCAAGGTCAGCAGACTAAGAAGGGCACCAGAAAAGTGAAGGAATCAACTGTTGCTAAGAAGCTGAATTTGGAAGAAGCTACAAGCAAAGTGAAGAAAACTTCCAAGAGGAAGAGGTTAGTGCATGATGATGCAGCAGAGGAAGATGAGGATGAGGAAGCACCCCAGCCTCCTCAGAAGCCTAAGCTCATGGGTGATGCCATCGTGGGTGGAGCCACTTCTAAGCCCAAGCAATCTGCTCCGATCAAGGCAGCTCCAAAGAAAGCCTCTTGCCAAGCCCAAGAAGACAGTCAGAACATTCCAAAGCATCGAGAAGAACAAAGATGATGTGCCACCGGTGTGTCGGATGATGAAGGACCAGTTTTGCTGAAACTTCGTCCAAAACGCCACTTCACAATGATGCTCATCCTCAAGTGAAAACATGAAGGAAAGGAAAGATAGAGGTCTCGGGCTATGGAGACAAGCTGACCCATATGCCGTGAGGAGAAGAACTGATGTTGATCCCAGATTTCACACCAGAGAGCAGCAGGACTTCTATGAGACTGTGTTGATGGACAAGAAGCCCATTGTGGCAGACACAAGATATGTTGATTGGAAATACATTGACAGCGAAGAGCACAGAGACTTCTTTCCACATGTGCATGAGAGCTTCACTTGCATGTGGTGTTGCAGACTTTGTAGGTCGAAGTTGACAAGTTGGAATGATGAGATGATTATGCAATTCTATGCCTGACTCACTTCTATCCAGAGGAAAGATCACATGGATGGTGAAGGCCAAAGGTATTCTTCTTCGTTGAAGAATGGGCAGAAGCTCTGAATGCTCCAAGTGCCAAGAGAGGATGATGTTGATGTGTATGGTATTCCCAAGAAAAATCATGAATCCATGAAGAATATGTACAAAGAGGTACCAGCTAAGGATGTGGGAATCTAGAAGCTCGGCTCAGTGTATTATCTCCGAGCAGGTCTACCTACCACAAACACTATTACGAGGCATACCTTGATGCCCAAGTCGAGATCATCGCATGATCGAGGATACTCTATCAACATGCTGCATATACTTGATGAGAAGGCACCTTTCAAGGTGATGGACTTAATAGTAGAAACTATCAAGAGGACTGCGGTGACCGAAAAGGTCGTGTGGATTTGCCCGCATATTCAGATGCTTATCAATGCCAAGTTTGGCACGGGCACATTCTTGTTGGATAGAGAACACTTACCACCGCAGCTCGAGCATGAGGATAATGTTGTTGTGATGGATGAGGAGGATCCAACGTCGATTGAAGGTCAAGCAAAGATTGAAGCTGCCAAGAAAGCCAAAGTCGACAAGGAAGCAAAGCAGCAGAACAACTAAACCAAAGAGTGTTGGAGAACAGCTACTTGAAGCTACCCAAAGGATTGAGCAACGCTGGCCAGCATTATGCAGTCTCGGAGAGCCTAGAGAGGATTGTTGAAGACAAGATCCACGCTCTGGATGTGAAGTCGATCGAAGTGCAAGTAATGTCAACAAGCTTGAGGCAGATATAGAGGAAGCAAAGAGGAGAAGGAAGAGCTTATGCGTGAGATGCGGGATGACCTAGTCCAGATGCTTATCAATAGATCGCTCCGGTTCCCACAGACCCGATCATTTGCTATTCCAATGGATCGACACGGGACTACAGCTTCAAAGACCTCCCACAGCTCCATCGGTTGCTCCGGCTCCAGCTCAAATGACCACTCCTCCAAAGATGAGACATCAGCTGAAGTCTTCGCCGATGCTGCCATATCAACTCCAACATCAACCCAGACAGGAGCCGCCAGCAGAGTCCCCAGTGACGCTTAGCTCTATGCTTTTTCGAACTTTTTGGTAACTTGTTGCCAAAGGGGGAGAAATTGTATAGATCATAGGACTTCGAGAGAGAGAGTGCTTTTGTCTTTGCGCTTTTGCTCTTTCGTTCATTTGCGGTTTCTTTGAGATACTTTTGGTTTTCGAGACATTCTGTGTGTTTGATACTACGTTTCATTCTACATTAATGAGTGCTTGGTCGTACTATGCTTTAATGTGTGCTTAATGCTTATCATATGCTATTCCTATCTTGTATGACCATTTACTCATGTCTTGGTGATTGGGTGCATGCTATTCATTCTTATCATTTTGTGCGCTCCACCAAGATGTATGTGACATGGAAGAGTGACCCATGATCCTAATCGATTGTGCATTTGCATTCAAACGCAAATCTTAAATAATGCACAAATTTAGGGGGAGCTCTTACTTATCACATACTTCTCAAAGCGACGATATTATTCATTGATTATATCCTTTGTCGAAGCTTTGATCTATATGTTGTCATCAATTACCAAAAAGGGGGAGATTGAAAGTGCAACTAATCCCCGGGTAGTTTTGGTAATTAATAACAACATATATATCATTGAACTGATAGTTTCTTGAGAATCATTTGAGAAAGTTCATTGATATGGGTATGGCAAGGACTGAAGAAGTGGACCCCTCAAAATGCTAAGGCAAGCATTGGCAAAAGCTCAAGACTCCATTTTGGTTTAGTGATCCAAGATCACATTGAGTCCATAGGAAAGCCAATACTATTAAAAGGGATGAGGTTATGATAATGATCTGGTTGCTCAAAGTGCTTAGTGATACATCTCCTAAACTATCAGCAACTTTCACTTCCATAATACACTCATAAGTAATCTCGGTACCACCGATTTCCTAAACTCACCACACCGAGATGAACCACCTCACCATAAAGCCAAACCCTAGAAATCTCGGATTTTCCGATTCGAACTCGGTCTCACGAAACTTGAGTTGCCGAGCTTCAGAACCTTCGTCATCAAATCGGTGTCACCGAGATGATGAAGTCGGTCCCACCGAGATTGGCAAGCTCTTGTCTTTACATGAATCGGACTAACCGAGTTTGTATTTTCGGTCCCACGAAAATCCCAACGTTCACATGATTTGAACTTTCGGTCTCACCGAGTTGTCAACTTCGGTCCCACCGAGATTGGTCAAATGTGTGTAACGGTTGGATTTTGTGTGGAGGCTATAAATACCCCTCCACCCCCTCTTCATTCGTGGAGAGAGCCATCGAAAGTACTACCACTCCTACCTTACATTTTCGAGAAGAGAACTACCTACCCTTGTGTTGAGATCAAGTTGCTCCACTCCCACCATATGAAGCTTGATCTCTAGCCTTCCCAAGTTGCTTTCCACTCAATCCTTTCTTCCACCACAGCCAAATCGGTGAGGAGAGTTGAGTGTTGGGGAGATTATCATTTGAAGCACAAGAGCAAGGAGTTCATCATCATCAACACCATCTATTACCTTTTGGAGGGTGGTGCCTCCTAGATTGGTTAGGTGTCGCTTGGGAGCCTCCGTCGAGATGTGGAGTTGAACCAAGAAGTTTGTAAGGGCAAGGAGATCGCCTACTTCGTGAAGATCTACCCCGAGTAAGGCTAGCCCTCCGTGGGCGTAGTAGGCCATGATGGCATAGACAAGGTTGCTTCTTCGTGGACCCTTCGTGGGTGGAGCCCTCCGTGGACTCTCGCAGCCGTTACCCTCCGTGGGTTGAAGTCTCCATCAACGTGGATTGACGATAGCACCACCTATCGGAACCACGAGAAAAATCTCCGTGTCTCCAAATTGCGTTTGCTCTTCTCCACCTCTCTTTACTACATGTGCAATTTACTTTCCGCTGCCTATACTCTAGAATTGCATGTGTAGGGTGATGCTTGACTTGATCATTGTCGTGAATCTGCCAAAAACTTGTCTTTATCAAAAGGCATAATTTTTATATTGTCAAGTAGTCTAATCACCCCCCCTCTAGACATACTTTCGATCCTACAGGAAGAGAGGCAAGAGCTCAAGCTTGGGGATGCCCGAGGCACCCCAAGTAAATATTCAAGGAGACTCAAGCGTCTAAGCTTGGGGATGCTGCGGAGGCATCCCCTCTTTCTTCAACAAGTATCGGTATGTTTTCGAATTTGTTTCGTTCATGCATTATGTGCAAGTCTTGGAGCGTCTTTTGCATTTAGTTTTCATTTTTATTTTATGGACCATGCTGGTATGAGATAGTCCTTGGTTGATTATAGAATGTTCATTGCACTTCACTTAAATCTTTTGAGTGTGGCTTTATAGAATGCTTCATGTGCTTCACTTATATCATTTGAAGTTGGATTGCCTGTTTCTCTTTACATAGAAAACTGCAATTTGTAGAATGCTCTTTCACTTCACTTATATTTGTTAGAGCGTGGGCATATCTTTTGTAGAAAGAATTAAACTCTCTTGCTTCACTTATATCTTTTTAGAGAGATGATAGGAATTGGTCATTCACATGGTTAGTCATAAAATCCTTCATAAACTTGTAGATCGCTGAATATGATATGTTTGATTCCCTGCAATAGTTTTGCGATATAAAGATGGTGATATTAGAGTTATGCTAATGGGTAGTTGTGGATTGTAGAGACACTTGTGTTGAGGTTTGCAAGTCCCGTAGCATGCACGTATGGTAATCGTTGTGTGACAAATTTGAAGCATGGGGTGTTTCTTTGATTGTCTTCCTTATGAGTGGCGGTCGGGGACGAGCGATGGTCTTTTCCTACCAATCTATCCCCCTAGGGGCATGCGTAGTAGTACTTTGCTTCGAGGGCTAATAAATTCTTGCAATAAGTATATGAGTTCTATATGACTAATGTGAGTCCATGGATTATACGCACTTTTACCTTTCCATCATTGCTAGCCTCTTCGGTACCGTGCATTGCCCTTTCGCACCTCGAGAGTTGGTGCAAACTTCGCCGGTGCATCCAAACCCCGTGATACGATACGCTCTATCACACATAAGCCTCATTATATTTTCCTCGAAACAGCCACCATACCTACCTATCATGGCCTTTCCATAGCCATTTCGAGATATATTGCCATGCAACTTCCATCATCATCATATTCATGACTTGAGCATTCATTGTCATATTGCTTTGCATGATCATAGGATAGCTAGCATGATGTTTTCATGGCTTGTCCGTTTTTTGATGTCATTGCTACGCTAGATCATTGCACATCCTGGTACACCGCCGGAAGCATTCATATAGATTCATATCTTTGTTCCAGTATCGAGTTGTAATATCGAGTTGTAAGTAAATAAAAGTGTGATGATCATCATTATAGAGCATTGCCCCATAAAAAAGAAAAAGAAAAAAAGGAAAAAGAAAAAAAGGAAAGGCCAAAGAAGCCTAAATAAAAAAAGGGGCCAAATAAGCCCACCGAAAGAAAAAAAAGAAAAAAAGGGGCAATGTTACTATCTCTTTTTCCACACTTGTGCTTCAAAGTAGCACCATGTTCTTCATGTAGTGAGTATCATATCTTGTGCTTCAAAGTAGCACCATGTTCTTCATATAGATTGTCTCCTGTATTGTCACTTTCATATACTAGTGGAAATTTTCATTATAGAACTTGGCTTGTATATTCCAACGATGGGCTTCCTCAAATGCCCTAGGTCTTCATGAGCAAGCAAGTTGGATGCACACCCACTTAGTTTCTTTTGTTGAGCTTTCATACACTTATAGCTCTTAGTGCATCCGTTGCATGGCAATCCCTACTCCTCGCATTGACATCAATTGATGGGCATCTCCATAGCCTGTTGATTAGCCACGTCGATGTGAGACTTTCTCCTTTTTTGTCATCTCCACATAACCTCCATCATTATATTCTATTCCATCTATAGTGCTATAACCATGGCTTGCGCTCATGTATTGCGTGAGGGTTGAAAAAGTTGAAGTGTGTAAAAAAGTATGAACCAATTGCTCGGCTTGTCATCGGGGTTGTGCATGATGGGGGCATTTTGTGTGACGAAAATGAAGCATGGCCAAACTGTATGATTTTGTAGGGATAAGCTTGCTTTTGCCTTGTTGTTTTGAAAAGAGATGATTGCTTTATTGGTACGCTCGAAGTATTATTGCTTTTATGTCAAATGATAGACTATTGCTTTGAATCACTCGTGTCTTAACATTCATGCCATGATTAGACTTATGATCAAGATTATGCTAGGTAGCATTCCACATCAAAAATTATTCGTTTTTATCATTTACCTACTCGAGGACGAGCAGGAATTAAGCTTGGGGATGCTAATACGTCTCCGTCCTATCTATAATTTTTTATTGTTCCATGCCAATATTATTCACTTTCATATACTTTTTGGCAACTTTTTATATTATTTTTAGGACTAACATATTGATCCAGTGCCCAGTGCCAGTTCCTGTCTGTTGCATTTTTTTTGTTTCGCAGAAACCCGATATCAAACGGAGTCCAAACGGGATTAAAATGGACGAAGATTTTTTTGGAATATTTATGATTTTTGGGAAGTAAAATCAACGCGAAACGGTGTCCAAGGTGGTCACGAGGTAGGGGGCGCGCCCTACCCCCCCTCCCCCAGGCGCGCCCCTGGCCCTCTTGGTCCACCCGTAAGGTGGTTGATGTTCTTCTTCTGGTGCAAGAAAGATAATTTTATGAGAAAGATCTGGGCGAAAGATTCACCCCAATCGGAGTTACGGATCTCCGGATATTTAAGAAACGGTGAAGGGGTAGAATCTGGGAACGCAGAAACAGAGAGATAGATCCAATCTCGGAGGGGCTCTCGCCCCTCCCACGCCATGGGAGCCAAGGACCAGAGGGGAAACCCTTCTCCCATCTAGGGAGAAGGTCAAGGAAGAAGAAGAATAAGAAGGGGGGCTCTCTCCCCCTTGCTTCCGGTGGCGCCGGAACGCCGCCGGGGGCCATCATCATCACCGCGATCTTCACCAACACCTCCGCCATCTTCACCAACATCTCCATCACCTTCCCCCTTCTATATCCAGCGGTCCACTCTCCCGCATCCCGCTGTACCCTATACTTGAACATGGTGCTTTATGCTTCATATTATTATCCAATGATGTGTTGCCATCCTATGATGTCTGAGTAGATTTTTGTTGTTCTATCGGTGATTGATGAATTGCTATGATTGGTTTGAGTTGCATGTTTTATTATTGGTGCTGTCCTATGGTGCCCTCCATGTCGGGCAAGCGTGAGGGATTCCCGCTGTAGGGTGTTGCAATGCGTTCATGATTCGCTTATAGTGGGTTGCGTGAGTGACTGAAACACAA
This sequence comes from Aegilops speltoides, assembly GCA_021437245.1. NCBI lineage: Eukaryota > Viridiplantae > Streptophyta > Magnoliopsida > Poales > Poaceae > Aegilops > Aegilops speltoides. The sequence goes on along the minus strand of CM038146.1, from coordinate 309,025,469 downwards.
ACCCGAGTAAGGGGATTGTTGCGTATGGGATAAAGGGGACTTGATGCTTTAATGCTATGGTTGGGTTTTACCTTAACGATTCTTTAGTAGTTGCGGATGCTTGCTAGAGTTCCAATCATAAGTGCATATGATCCAAGTAGAGAAAGTATGTTAGCTTATGCCTCTCCCTCAAATAGAATTGCAATAGTGATTACCGGTCTAGTAACGTAGTCAATTGCTTAGGGACAATTCCACTACTTCTACCACCACTTTTCCACACTCGCTATATTTACTTTATTGCTTCTTTATCTAAACAGCCCCTACTTTTTATTTACGTGTTCTTTATTGATTTTTCTTCTTTATTATCTTGCAAATGTATCCTATCACACCTACAAAGTACTTCTACTTTCATACTTGTTCTAGGTAAAGCGAATGTCAAGCGTGCGTAGAGTCGTATCAGTGGCCGATAGGACTTGAGAGAGTATTTGTTCTACCTTTAGCTCCTCATTGGGTTCGACACTCTTACTTATCGAAAGAGGCTACAACTATCCCGTATACTTGCGGGTTATCATGCATGCACACACGCTCGGCCGCAGAATGCACAAGAATAACACATGCATGCACACACACTCGGCTGCATGGAGGCGTGCGCCATCCGTGGCGACGTCCGGTTCATCGTGCTACAGCGAAGCTTGCACGCAACAGCGCATACGCATCTCTTGCAGCACCTCTTTGCCATCGTTGCTCAACTACTAGTCGGAGACGAAGACGACCGCAGCCTCGGCCTTAGAGTTAGCACCGATGGAAAAACATGCACACTTCACGCACACGAGCACATACGGAGTGCCCACAACGTGGTGGTGGTGCGTCCCCAGTCGCCTCTACTCCTTCTGCGCACGTTGTCTATCAAGGCGGCTGCATGCTAATGATGATGTGGGTGAGATCTTCTAGGACTCAGATGATGACGAGGAAAATTATGAGACACAAGGTGACATACACCATCAAGGTCCACGGTCAAGGGGGTGCTAGCAAATGCTTAGATGTGCTTAGAGCAAGTACAATAGAGCTAAGTCAGCGGGCTATAAGGAATAAACAGTAGTATATTTCTACTTAGTTGGAGGAAAGAGAAGAGGAGAGAGAAGGTAAGCGGGCTCTTCGTGAAGAGCCATCTCTAGCACGTGCTCCTAGGCACTTTGTAGTACATGGTGACTATAAGATGGGATGTAGGCTTATAGCCAGCAGCTGGCTATACTATTAATGCTCTTTAGATGAGGTGCTAAGTGCATTAAATGGCTTAGTAACTCAAGTGTTCAATGCATAGGTGCTTAGTTTATTGGTGCCACATCATATTTTATGCCTACGTGGCAGGCTTAGCAGCTATACATGGTGGAGCACTGGGAGAGGCCAAGGCTGGTCATAGTGGGGAGTAACTTGTACTATAACATATTACTATGTTACTCTAAACATCTCTATAAACCGGAAAGGAGGGAGTAGTAACATACACTAGTGTCATATGCAGAGTATGGGAGCACATGATATTTCCCCGTCCGAACCGATCCCAAGTTGGCTTTTCACCTTCTTGGCCCAACAAAAAACCCTCCCCCCTCCCGCGTGCGCTTCCCGCCTGGCGCCAGCTGAGCCCGCCACTCCACATTGATGGCAAGTCAGGGCGACGCGACCTCTCACTGCTTCCGCCGTTGAAGCGGTGCGCCGATCGAGGGCACCGCCCGCTGCACGCCCGGCATTTCAGACTACACAGTGGATAGTAACTTTTAGAGCAAGTACTACTATAATTAGATGACATAAGCAGGATATAAGGATTTAAATATAGTATTTGTGCTTAGTTGAAGGAGAGAGAAGAGGAGAGAGAAGAGAAGCGGATTGTAAACATGTAGCCGGTTGTACTCCAACATACTCTACTTTGTGAGACAAAAGGTGGGGCCATTATTAATGATATTGTATTTATACTAAAGGGACTAACGGACGCCTTAATTACTCCGTTTTTTGAGACAAACCTTGGTGGGGCTATTATTGACTTTTTTTGAGCTATTTTGACTTGGACGTGGGGTTTGGGGGCCAAAGGCCTACAATTATACTCCGACCTGACATGCTCTACCCTAGCCGCCGCTGTATCATATGGTTTCGCACCGTTCCAGATCTTAGCGCCGCCACGCAATTCTTCTCAAGACTCCTTCCGCGTGCACGCGAGAAGGACAGCGATCCTCGAACCCGCCTTCGTGATCACAGACGGAGAGAGGCGATCAGGTTTTGGGGAGCACACTCATGTGACTGCTACCAGCGACACCTTCCTCAACGACAGCCTTCTTCCCCGACCTCGGTTACCTCTTCATCAACGACATGAGTGACAACATCAACCACATCGGTTCGCTCGGCATGACAAAGATGTGATTACATCCTCTGGTTTAGTCCGCATCATTACTTTGATGTTTGCAATTGTCGTCATGATCTATTTATTGCTGATTTGGATTAAATCTCATACTAAATTGCTCATATATTCAACAATCCAATCCAAAAACCTGATCACGGGCAATTTACTCCGAGTGGTTTTTTGCGCTTTTGAAGCCGCCTACTTTAAGGGGTGCAATATAAAGGTGGCGCACAAGAGCGATATATTGGTTTGAGATCATGTCTTGCTATGGCGCCACTAAGGGTAAGCGAGGGCAATCTTAATCCTACACAGAGAAGCTTTTGAACATGGATACCCTCTTCAAAGCCGCCTGCTTGAGTGTTCTTGATGATTCCATTGTGGATTCAGTATATGCTGTTTGACAATGGCAAAGACATGTGGGCTGCGCTCGAGGCCGCGTTTGCGCCCTCGGTACTGCAAGCAGTTATGCGTCATGGAGCAATTCTGTGACTACAAGATGGTGATGGCGCCTGTTGTTCAAGCAGACTCATGAGATCTGATCACTCTCTAAGGAACTTGAGTACTTTAAGTGTGTGTTGCGGACAAATTTGTTCTTTGGGATCATCATTGCCAAGCTTCCACCTTCGTGGAACGATTTTGCTACTTCTCTGAAAAACAAGAGACATGAGTTTTCTGTTTTGGATCTCATTAGCACTCTTGATTTTGAGGAGAAGGCGAGAGCAAAAGATACACGTGCTCAGGTCGCCGAGGGAGCTTCTAGTGCCCACATGGTACACGAGAAGAACTTCCTGCCCAACCAGCCCCAAAACAACAAGAACAAATCTCAGGGGAAAGGCAAGTTTGATGCAAAGAACAAGTCGTCACATTCTACCAACTTCAAGAAGAATTCTCATAACGGGAAGGGATACAAACCTCAATTTTGGTAGCACTGCACAAAATTTATATGGATGCATCTACCGCTGTCGCCTAACCTCATGGTGCTCGGTATTCCTACATTCGTAACTAGGTACAATGACCACCGCAAGATGAAATTAGCTTATTAGTATGTTGACTTTGTGAATGCGGTCTTGAACGATCTGTCATGTGCGGAGGAGCAAACAAGCGGTGCAGCCGAAGGTGGAAATCAACCAAGGACTTATGAAATTATATGTAATCTTCCTCAGGCAGGTCAGTATTCCCTTCGTCCAGATGATCGTGTTTTGTCATGCCGATCTATTGATATGTGCTACTATTTTGCAACGCCGTTTAAGTATAGCTACTATTTTCCTATCTTTTGATTCGGGACAATGAATAGGATATCGTGGTGCGCACAATATGGACCCATGTTGAGTCATCTCTATTGCCTCATGTGTTTCTTTGCAAATGTGTCAAACATCAATTGCAAGATGAGGCAGCTAAATAGTGTGGAGTTGCCAACATGCTCAAAGTGCTCGCACCATTGAGAAGAAACAAGCATGCCCAGGAAATTAATGCGTGTGCAGGGAGGCCCTTTGCTCAGAGAAGCATCGACCGATTTTCTTTATTTCCACACCTTCTCACAGTTTTGTATATTGGTTATAGTATGGTGAATCATTGAGATGCATAGACATGCTGAACTTTTGTTCTTCTGAATGTTAGTTTAAAGTGAGTGTCTGCATCCAATACCGCATCCTCTAATTTGGTGGATGCACACGGAGAAAATAAATCTCCTTAATTTACTCCATAACCACCCTGTTAAATAGGCCTAGTAACAAACCATGCGTATGCACTGGCCGGCGGGCACATGCATCCTGCATGCATGGCCAGTCTTGCAGCAACGCAAAAGAAGAGAGTGGTTCTTGGGAAAAAGCGAGTAGTTAGTGCAGCAGGCCTTATAAACACGAACAGCTCGCTCTCCCGCTTCCGTCTCCCCACCCAATTCCCCCCGCTCCCTAGTCTTCCTCACTCGTCCAGAAAACCCCGCTCGCCTTCTTCCTCACTCGTATAGAAAACGCCTGCTCCACTTCTTCCACTCCTACAGAAATCCCCGGCCCTCCTTCTTCCCCACTCGCACTGCCACTAGGCTCGTCTCTGGCTACTCTACTCAAACCCGTGAGCTCGGCGCGGCGCCCACAAGGAAAATGGAGTCGTCTGGCCCTGGGCCAAGAAGATGAGGCTCCCTTGTGGCGCGCTGGTTGTAGATCTCGCACCCGGTAGCGCGGGGAGAAGCGGCGAGCCCCCCCCCCCTCCCACCCGGATCTGAGGAACCAGTAGAATCTCCGGTGGACCACATCAGCGATCTCCCGGACGTCATCCTTGAGGAGATCATCTCGCCTCTCCCCACCAAGGATTGCTGCCGCACACAAGTCCTCTCAACTCGGTGGCACCCTTTATGGCGCACCGTGCCCCTCAATCTCGACTGTCGTCAGATATCTGTCCTTCCTGAATTTGATCTCATCAGAGCCATCGTCTCTTCTCACCAGTAGGGCCCCGTTCAATGCCTCTGCATCCCGACAAGCTACCTACTGTCCATACCCGGCAAGGTGGACGCTTGGCTGACATCCCCTAAATTCGGAAAACTCCAGCAGTTTGAGTTCTACCATTACCATGAAAGTTTCATACCATGAACATGAAGGAAATATGCCCTAGAGGCAATAATAAAGTTATTATTTATTTCCTTATTTCATGATAAATGTTTATCATTCATGCTAGAATTGTATTAACCGGAAACATGATACATGTGTGAATGCATAGACAAAACAACATGTCACTAGTATGCCTCTACTAGACTAGCTTGTTAATCAAAGATGGTTATGTTTCCTGACCATGAACAAGGAGTTGTTATTTGATTAACAAGGTCACATCATTAGTAGAATGATCGATTGACATGACCCATTCCCTTAGCTTAGCACACGATCGTTTAGTATGTTGCTCTGCTTTTATCCATGACATATACATGTTCTCGTAACTATGAGATTATGCAACTCCGTTTACGGAGGAACACTTTGGTGCTACCAAACGTCACAACGAATCGGGTGATTATAAAGGAGTACTACAGGTGTCTCCAAAGGCGATGTTGGGTTGGCGTATTTGAGATTAGGTTTTGTCACTCCGATTGTCGGAGAGGTATCTCTGGGCCCTCTCGGTAATGCACATCACTTAAGCCTTGCAAGCACTACAACTAATGAGTTAGTTGTGAGATGATGTATTACGGAACGAGTAAAGAGACTTGCGTAACGAGATTGAACTAGGTATTGGATACCGACGATCGAATCTCGCAAGTAACATACCGATGACAAAGGGAACAACGTATGTTGTTATGCGGTCTCGACCGATAAAGATCTTCGTAGAATATGTAGGAACCAATATGGGCATCCAGGTCCGCTGTTGGTTATTGACCGTGAATAGTTCTAGGTCATGTCTACATTGTTCTCGAACCGTAGGGTCCTGCACGCTTAAGGTTTCGATGATGGTTATTATGAGTTTATGTATTTTGATGTACCGAAGAAGTTCGAGTCCGGATGTGAACACGGACATGACGAGGAGTCTCGAAATGGTCGAGACATAAAGATTGATATATTGGAAGCCTATGTTTGGAGTTCGAATGGTTCCAAGTAAAACGGAATTTCTGGAGTACAGGGAGGTTACGGAACCCCGGGGTAAATGGGCCTCGGTGGGCCTCGAGGAGAAGAGGAAGGGCCGGCCGGGGGTGGCCGCGCCCCCCCCCCCAGTCCGAATAGGACAGGAGGAGGCGGCGCCCCTCCTCTTCCCCTCCCCCAATCCTATTCCAACTAGGAAGAGGGGGGGAGTCCTACTCCCGGTAGGAGTAGGACTCCTCCCGGCGCGCCTCCTCTAGGCCGGCCGGCCTCCCCCCTCCCTCCTTTATATACGGGGGCAGGGGGGCACCTTGGGACACACAAGTTTGATCTTTAGATCGTTCCTTAGCCGTGTGCGGTGCCCCCCTCCACCATATTCCACCTCGGTCATACTGTCGTGAAGCTCAGCGAAGCCTGCGCCGGTGAAACATCAAGATCGTCCACCACGTCGTCTTGTGAAACTCTCCTCGACACTCGGCTGGATCGAGTACGAGGGACGTCATCGAGCTGTACGTGTGTCAAGAACTCGGGGCGCCGAGTAACTTGGCCGGGATCGGTCGGATCGCGAGGAGAACGTCGACTACTTCCTCTACGTTGTGATCGCTTCCGCCGGGTCTACAAGGGTATGTGGACAACACTCTCCCTCTCGTTGCTATACATCACCATGATCTTGCGTATGCGTAGGAAAATTTTTGAAATTACTCGTTTCCCAACAAGTGGCATCCGAGCCTAGGTTTTTCTATGGTTTGATGTTTTGCACGAGTAGAACACAAGTGAGTTGTGGGCGATACAAGTCATACTACCTACAAAGCATGTCATACTTTGGTTCAGCGGTATTGTGAGATGAAGCGGCCCGGACCGACATTACGCAGACGCTTACGCGAGACTGGTTTCACCGCCACGAGCACTCGTTGCTTAAAGGTGATTGGTGGGTGCTGTCTCTCTCACTTTAGTTGAACCGAGTGTGGCTCGCCCGGTCCTTGAGAAGGTTAAAACGGAGTCTATTTGACGAAGTATCGTTGTGGTTTTGATGCGAGGTGAGACTGGTTCTTGCTTAAGCCCGTAGCAGCCACGTAAAATTTGCAACAACAAAGTAGAGGACGTCTAACTTGTTTTTGCAGGCATGTTGGGATGTGATATGGTCAAGACGTGATGCTATATTTTATTGTATGAGATGATCATGTTTTGTAACGAAGTTATCGGCAATCGGCAGGAGCCATATGGTTGTCGCTTTATTGTATGCAATGCAATCATACTGTAATGCTTTACTTTATCACTAAGCGGTAGCGATAGTCGTAGTAGCATAAGTTTGGCGAGGCGACAACGATGCTGCGATGGAGATCAAGGTGTCACGCCGGTGGCGATGGTGATCATGGTGGTGCAGCAAGATGGAGATCATGAAGCACAAGATGATGATGACCATATCATATCACTTATATTGATTTGCATGTGATGTTTATCCTTTTATGCATCTTATCTTGCTTTGATTGACGGTAGCATTATAAGATGATCTCTCACTAAATTATCAAGAAGTGTTCTCCCGAGTATGCACCGTTGCCAAAGTTAAATCGTGCCCGGACACCACGTGATGATCGGGTGTGATAAGCTCTCGTCCATCTACAACGGGTGCAAGCCAGTTTTGCACACGCAGAATACTCGGGTTATACTTGACGAGCCTAGCATATGCAGATATGGCCTCGGAACACGGAGACCGAAGGTCGGCGTGAATCATATAGTAGATATGATCAACATAAGATGTTCACCATTGAAACCTACTCCATTTCACGTGATGATCGGTTATGGTTTAGTTGATTTGGATCACGTGATCACTTAGATGACTAGAGATGTTTTTCTAAGTGGGAGTTCTTAAGTAATATGATTAATTGAACTTAAATTTATCATGAACTTAGTACCGATAGTATCTTGCTTGTTTATGTTTGATTGTAGATAGATGGCTCGTCTTTGTTGTTCCGTTGAATTTTAATGCGTTCCTTGAGAAAGCAAAGTTGAAAGATGATGGTAGCAATTACACGGACTGGGTCCGTAATTTGAGGATCATCCTCATTGCTGCCTGTAAGAGTTACGTCTGGATGCACCGCTAGGTGCAGTGCTCTTGCTAATGCAAGCGCAGATGTTATGAAGCGTCTGGCGAGCAAAGTCGATGACTACTCTATAGTTCGATGTGCCATGCTTTACGGCTTAGAACCGGGACTTCAACGACGTTTTGAGCGTCATGGAGCATATGAGATGTTCCAGAGTTGAAGTTGATATTCCAACAGAATGCCCGGATTGAGAGATATGAAGTCTCCAATAAGTTCTATAGCTGCAAGATGGAGGAGAATAGTTACATTAGTGAGCATATACTCGGAATGTCCGGGTACTACAATCACTTGACACAATTGGGAGTTAATCTTCCGGATGATTGTGTCATTGATGAATTCTCCAATCACGCCACCAAGCTACAAAGGCTTCGTGATGAACTATAATATGCAAGGGTTAGTAAAGACTATACCGAGCTCTTCGCAATGCTAAAGGCTGCGGAGGTAGAAATCAAGAAGGAGCATCAAGTGTTGATGGTCAATAAGACCACTAGTTTCAAGAAGAAAGGCAAAGGGAAGAAGAAGGGAATCTCAAGAAGAACAGCAAGTAAGTTGTGCTCGGGAGAAGAAACCAAAGTCTGGCCCTAAACCTGAAATCGAGTGCTTCTACCGCAAGCGGATGGTCCTTTGGAAGCGGAACTGCCCCAAGTATTTGGCGGATAAGAAGGATGGCAAGGTGAACAAAGGTATATATGATATACATGTTATTGATGTGTACCTTACTAGAGCTCGTAGTAGCACTGGTATTTGATCTTGGTTACATTGCTAATATTTGCAACTCAAGCAGGGACTACTGATTGCGAACTCGGCAAAGGACGAGGTGACAATGCGGCGTGGAAATGGTTCCAAAGTCGATGTGATCGCGGTCGGCACGCTACCTCTACATCTACCTTGGGATTAGTTTTAGACCTAAATAATTGTTATTTGGTGCTGCGTTGAGCATGAACATTATATCTGGATCTTGTTTGATGCGAGACGGTTATTCATTTAAATCGAGAGAATAATGGTTGTTCTATTTATATGAGTAATATCTTTTATGGTCATGCACCCTTGAGGAATGGTCTATTTTTGATGAATCTCGATAGTAGTGATACACATGTTCATAATGTTGAAACCAAAAGATGCAGAGTTGATAATGATAGTGCAACTTATTTGTGGCACTACCGTTTAGGTCATATCGGTGTAAAGCGCATGAAGAAACTCCATGCTGATGGACTTTTGGAGTCACTTGATTATGAATCACTTGGCACTTATGAACCGTGCCTCATGGGCAAGATTACTAGAACACCGTTCTCGGTACTATGGAGAGAGCAACAGATTTGTTGGAAATCATACATCTGAGATGTATGTGGTCCGATGAATGTTGAGGCTCGTGGCGGATATCGTTATTTTCTCACCTTCACAGATGACTTAAGCAGATATGGGTATATCTACTTAATGAAACATAAGTCTGAAACGTTTGAAAAGTTCAAAGAATTTCAGAGTGAAGTTGAAAATCATCGTAACAAGAAAATTAAATTTCTACGATCGATCGTGGAGGTGAATATTTGAGTTCTGAGTTTGGTCTACATTTGAAACAATGCGGAATAGTTTCGCAACTCACGCCACCGGAACACCACAACAGTAATGGTGTGTCCGAACGTCGAATCGCACTTTACTAGATATGGTGCGATCTATGATGTCTCTTACAGATTTACCGCTATCGTATTGGGGTTATACTCTAGAGACGGCCGCATTCACACTGAATAGAACACCGTCGAAATCCGTTGAGACGACACCTTATGAACTATGGTTTGGCAAGAAACCAAAGTTGTCATTTCTTAAAGTTTGGGGATGCGATGCTTATGTGAAAAAGCTTCAACCTGATAAGCTCGAACCCAAATCGGAGAAATGTGTCTTCATAGGATACCCAAAGGAGACAGTTGGGTACACCTTCTATCACAGATCCGAAGGCAAGACATTCGTTGCTAAGAATGGATCATTTCTAGAGAAGGAGTTTCTCTCGAAAGAAGTGAGTGGGAGGAAAGTGGAACTTGATGAGGTAATAGTACCTTCTCCCTTACTTGAAAGTAGTTCATCGCAGAAAACGGTTTCTGAGACACCTACACCAAGTAGTGAGGAAGTTGATGATGTTGATCATGAAACTTGAGATCAAGTTCTCGCAGAACCTCGTAGATCAACCAGAGTAAGATCCGCACTGAGTGGTACGGTAATCCTGTTCGAAATCATGCTACTAGATCATGATGAACCCACGAACTATGAAGAAGCGATGGTGAGCCCAGATTCGCAAAATGGCTTGAGGCCATGAAATCGAGATGGGATCCATGTATGAAAACAAAGTATGGACTTTGGTTGACTTGCCCGAGGGTCGGCAAGCAATAGAAAACAAGTGGATCTTCAAGAAGAAGACCGACGCCGACGGTAATATTCGTCTATAAAGCTCGACTTGTCGCAAAAGGTTTTCGCAAGTTCAAGGGATTGACTACGATGAGACCTTCTCACCCGAAGCGATGCTTAAGTCCGTCCGAATCATGTTAGCAATGCCGCATTTTATGATTATGAAATTTGGCAAATGGATGTAAAGACTGCATTCTGAATGGATTTACGGAAGAAGAGTTGTATATGATGCAACCGAAGGTTTTATCGATCCAAAGGAGCTAACAAAGTGTGCAAGCTCCAGCGATCCATCTATGGACTGGTGCAAGCATCTCGGAGTTGGAATAAGCGCTTTGATAGTGTGATCAAAGCATTTGGGTTTATCTGAGACTTTTGGAGAAGCTCTGTATTTACAAGAAAGTGAGTGGGAGCTCAGAGCATTTACGATATTATATGTGGATGACATATTGCTGATCGGAAATGATATAGAATTCTGGATAGCATAAAGGGATACTTGAATAAGAGTTTTTCAATGAAAGACCTCGGTGAAGCTGCTTACATATTAGGCATTAAGATCTATAGAGATAGATCAAGGCGCTTGATTGGACTTTCACAAAGCACATACCTTGACAAAATTTTGAAGAAGTTCAAAATGGATCAAGCAAAGAAAGGGTTCTTGCACGTGTTACAAGGTGTGAAGTTGAGTCGGACTCAATGCCCGACCACTGCAGAAGATAGAGAGAAAATGAAAGATGTTCCTATGCTTCAGCCATAGGCTCTATCATGTATGCAATCTGTGTACCGGACTGATGTGTGCCTTGCTATAAGCCTAGCAGGAGGTACCAAAGTAATCCAGAGTGGATCATGGACAGTGGTCAAGAACATCCTAAAATACCGAAAAGGACTAAGGATATGTTTCTCGTATATGGAGGTGACAAAGAGCTCATAAATGGCAGTTACGTTGATGCAAGCTTTGACACCGATCCGACGATTCTAAATCGCAGACCGGATCGTATTTACACTAAGCGGAGGAGTCGGTTGGTGCAGTTCTAAACAAAGCGTCGTGGCGGGATCTACATGTGAAGCGGAATATATAGCAGCCGGAAGCAGCTAATGAAGGAGTGCGGATGAAGGAGTTCATATCCGATCTAGGTGTCATACCTAGTGCATCGGGTCCAATGAAAATCTTTCGTGACAATCTTGGAGCAATTGCCTTAGCGAAGGAATCCAGATTTCACAAGAGGACCAAGCACATCAAGAGACGCTTCAATTCCATCCGGGACTTAGTCCGTGGGAGACATAGAGATTTGCAAGATACACACGGATCTGAATATTGCAGACCGTTGACTAAGCCTCTTCCACGAGCAAAACATGATCAGCACCAAGACTCCATGGGTGTTAGAATCATTACTATGTAATCTAGATTATTGACTCTAGTGCAAGTGGGAGATGAAGGAAATATGCCCTAGAGGCAATAATAAAGTTATTATTTATTTCCTTATTTCATGATAAATGTTTATCATTCATGCTAGAATTGTATTAACAGGAAACATGATACATGTGTGAATGCATAGACAAAACAACATGTCACTAGTATGCCTCTACTAGACTAGCTTGTTAATCAAAGATGGTTATGTTTCGACCATGAACAAGGAGTTGTTATTTGATTAACAAGGTCACATCATTAGTAGAATGATCGATTGACATGACCCATTCCTTAGCTTAGCACACGATCGTTTAGTATGTTGCTACTGCTTTTATCCATGACATATACATGTTCCTGTAACTATGAGATTATGCAACTCCGTTTACGGAGGAACACTTTGGGTGCTACCAAACATCACAACGTAATCGGGTGATTATAAAGGAGTACTACAGTGTCTCCAAAGGCAGATGTTGGGTTGGCATATTTGAGATTAGGTTTTGTCACTCCGATTGTCGGAGAGGTATCTCTGGGCCCTCTCGGTAATGCACATCACTTAAGCCTTGCAAGCACTACAACTAATGAGTTAGTTGTGAGATGATGTATTACGGAACGAGTAAAGAGACTTGCGATAGCGAGATTGAACTAGGTATTGGATACCGACGATCGAATCTCGGGCAAGTAACATACCGATGACAAAGGGAACAACGTATGTTGTTATGCGGTGATCGACCGATAAAGATCTTCGTAGAATATGTAGGAACCAATATGGGCATCCAGGTCCGCTGTTGGTTATTGACCGTGAATAGTTCTAGGTCATGTCTACATTGTTCTCGAACCGTAGGGTCCGCACGCTTAAGGTTTCGATGGCGGTTATTATGAGTTTATGTATTTTGATGTACCGAAGAAGTTGAGTCCGGATGTGAACACGGACATGACGAGGAGTCTCGAAATGGTCGAGACATAAAGATTGATATATTGGAAGCCTATGTTTGGAGTTCGAATGGTTCCGGCGAAAACGGAATTCTGAGTACCGGAGGTTACTGGAACCCCGGGGTAAATGGGCCTCGGTGGGCCTCGAGGAGAAGAGGAAGGGCGGCCGGGGGTGGCGCGCCCCTCCCCAGTCCGAATAGGACAGGAGGAGGCGGCGCCTTTCCTCTTCCCTCCCCCAATCCTATTCCAACTAGGAAGAGGGGAGTCCTACTCCGGTGAGGAGTAGGACTCCTCGGGCGCGCCTCCTCTAGGGCCGGCCGGCCTCCCCCTCCCTCCTTTATATCTGGGGCAGGGGGCACCTTGGGACACACAAGTTTGATCTTTAGATCGTTCCTTAGCCGTGTCTGGTGCCCCCTCCACCATATTCCACCTCGGTCATACTGTCGTCATGAAGCTTAGGCGAAGCCCTGCGCCGTGAAACATCAAGATCGTCCACCACGCCGTCGTCTTGTGAAACTCTCCTCGACACTCGGCTGGATCGAGTCTGAGGGACGTCATCGAGCTGTACATGTGTCAAGAACTCGGGCGCCGAATGTGGCGCGGGATCGGTCGGATCGCGAGGAGAACGTCGACTACTTCCTCTACGTTGTGATCGCTTCGCCGGGTCTACAAGGGTATGTGGACAACACTCTCCCCTCTCGTTGCTATACATCACCATGATCTTGCGTGCGCGTAGGAAATTTTTTGAAATTACTACGTTTCCCAACAGAACATACCAAGAATTCGTGCCCACACCACCGTTGTCCATCTCGCGGTTTTCCTCCTCTCTCCACACAACCACCTTCGCACGGTGCCATCTACCAGACGATCTGGTACAAATGCTTCGACTCCCACCGCTAAAAAACTTTCGCTTGTGGTGGTTTATCTGTCGGAGGCCTCATCGACTGACATCATCCACTCTAGTTGCCCTGCTACAGAGTGCTTGCCGATTGTTTTGGGAATAGAAATTGGTATCGATTGTCTCCAAATAAAGTCGCCTCACCTTAAAAGCATTGGAATTTGTTTTGAAGGACAGCAGCTCATCATCGAAGATGCCCTTCACTTGAAAGGTTGCTCCTTCATAATTGTTATACACCTTGAAATAAGCGTGCTGTCTCTGCTGCCAAAGCTGGAGACCTTGGGTGTAATTCGTGACCCGTTTAATAATCTCAAGGAGTTGGTGTTTGGCTCCTCACCTTTTCGGTACCGTATATTATCATCTACACATTTGTAATCATATGCTGCATTTTTAATTTATGCGCATAAGTTTTATATCATCTTGGAGTACACTTTGGGTACTAATATTATATTATATGCTCAATGAAGAGTTAGTCCATTGATAGCCTATCAATGTTCTTTGGATTCATCAAGATCATATATATCGAGAATGTATAGTTTTGATCTGGACATAATTATTGGCTTGCTGCGATGCTTTCGATCTCTGGAGAATTTAACATAGAGGTGATGATTTCATGCACATTGATAGCCCGTATATATTGTACTAGAATTAACTATTCATCTGTCGTTCTTTCGACATACTCTTTTTTCAGACCTTAACTATTTTCAATCTTCATGTCTACTTAGGCAGAACCACATGGACAAAAACATATAACCAATCGTCGGCGTAATAAGCACAAGGATTTTCTCAGTTCTCATCACATTCGTTTGAGGACAATAACGATGGGACGATATGCATCCAACTGTGCAAAGCGAAGCTTTGTCACATTCTTCTGTTGAATGCGAGGTTACTATTGTCCATGAGGCTTAATTTTACAGCAAGAGATTTCTCACGGACGAACATGTTGAACAGCAAAACAAGAAGTTTGGTGGACAAATGGGCTTCTAAAGCGTGTTTCGGCTTCTATTTACAACAAGTTGTAGACATCCTAAAATAATTTTTTTTGCACAGGATGTTGATTTTATGGATTAGACCGATCCATTTGTTTGTGACTGCAAAAAGAGTGGTTGGGTTAGATGTTACTGTCATGTTCAATCTGGGTTTTGTCTAAAAATTTGATGAACAATTAATCCTTGGGCTTTTTGTACCATTTGTATGCTTGACTTGCATGTTGTTGCCCTCGTACTCCCCTCCACCTGCCACTACACTGCCGCATCTTCCATGGCTGCTGTTCGTTCCCGTCCGAGGCCTTGCCGTCGTTCTCCGCCTTGGTTAGCTCGCTGTGCTCGCCGCCGTCTGGTGTTGTCAACATGGTCAACAACCAAGAGGAATCAGGAGATATTCAGACGTGGAGAGGCCGACGAAGAGGGACCCACCAGGGACATTGCATTTCATAGCGGTGCCTCGTTATTACAAGCTAAAACAATACTTCCTCCTAATTGTTTGACAACTAGGTTCCACGCCATTGTCAATGTAGTCAATAAGCGAGAAAATTACACAATGAGCGGATAACACGAGGGACCCAAAGAGCTTCGCCCGATTGTTTTTCGATTTGAGATGGAGCTCAATCTGCCTTGTAAGGGGGTCTGAGGGCTGGGTCTGTCTAGCCCACGCTTACGCTTTTATTAAGCACATGATGAGCCCAGTTGATATTTTTTTCTTTCTGAAATAGGCTAGCCCAGTTCTTTTTTCAGAGAATACCAAAACCGAGGCCTACTTGCTTTTCTCAGCCCTGCTGGGCTGCAAATCTTTCAAGATGAGGAGGGATAAGAAATGGGCTTCCCCAGAAAACGGGCTATAAGTTGTAAGAAATGGGCTGTGAATTTTTAAACCAATGCCAACCGGCAATTGCATTAAAATATCATTTTTTTCAGGATTTATCTACTCTCTACTCTTATAAAAACCAAAGCCAACTGGCAATTACATTAAAATATCATATTTTCACCCACAAGATAAACTACTCATACAAATGCATCTTCATGTTCTGTGCAACGAACGGGCATCTTGCTAGTTAAGATTCTAAATTTCATTCATTTTTCTTGCGGAGAATTGTTTTTTGAATTTTTTTTTGATATAATTTTTTGAAAACTATTTTTAACGTGACTCAAAATTTCGTGATTAAAAGAGTTCGGACCCCACCGAAATATGCAAAATTTCGTTGAATTTTTTAGCAGTGCCCAGAATATATGGCCTGTAATGCTAATAAAAAGAATATGGGCTTCAAATATCCTTAAGAATTGGCAAATGGCCTGTAAATTATTGAAAATAATGGCTAATGGGTTGTATGCTGTTTTCCACAGATTTGGAGGCTGACTTCTGGGCCTACTAGGTTGACGATGACGCTGTCCTAAAAAAAAAATTTGACGCGTACACAAGGCTTTGTCAACTTAGTCAACACACAGCAGTGACTGTTGGATGTCCATCCAACGGCCGCCGTGCTTCTTCAATCTCTGATCTTCCTGCTCCAGCCGCCCAAACCAGTATTTGGCGGGACTGCCTGCTCCCTCCTCCCGTGGTGGTTGTCTTTGCCGCCGAAGCCATCCTCTAACCACCCACACATCTGTTATTTTCGGCGATGTCGGCCTCACCCATAACCGACCGATCGGCTCGTTCTCCCCTCAATGTGGGCATCTGTTGCGGCGGCTTCGCTGGCTCTGGGTGGTTCTCCTCCTGGGCCCCGCCCTCGTCCACCGCGTTTGTGCTCTCGGCGCGGTGAGGTCAACATGATCAACAAACAACAGCCATCGGAAGAGGCGGCGGTGAAGGCCCACACGGAAAATGCCTCCTTATTACGAGCAAAATAATGATTCCTCCACGATATTTGGGACCCACGGAAGGGTCTCGTATTTCGTGAAAAACGTTCCCCAGCTGTCAGCTCGGACCCACCGGAAATGCCTCCTTATTATGCACAAAAAAATGAATACTCCCCTGCTAGCTGGGACTCACCTTGGTGGGAGGCTGACTTGTGGGCCTACTAAGTTTACGGGGACGGAGGGCTTTGTCAACTTAGTCAATATGAACGACTCTACCTCCAGTGAGCGTACGATGTCGATCCAACAGTCGCAGTGCTTCTTGAACCTCTGGTCTCCGTGCTCCAGCCGC
This sequence comes from Aegilops speltoides, assembly GCA_021437245.1. Classification (NCBI taxonomy): domain Eukaryota; kingdom Viridiplantae; phylum Streptophyta; class Magnoliopsida; order Poales; family Poaceae; genus Aegilops; species Aegilops speltoides. The sequence continues at coordinate 309,008,677 of CM038146.1, read as the reverse complement.
CCAAAGCAGCAGCGGTCGTGCCGCATGCTCCTGCCTCTCGTGGCCGGCTGTGATGCCGCGGAGGCCTCACCGCCCCCTACCACTCCCACTGCTGGCCAGGCCATCCCTCTACTCACCCACACCCCCTGTTATTCTGCGGCGACGGCAGCCTCACCCTCATACTCCTCTTCGCGTGGGCATCCACTGCTGCGTCTTCCCCGACTCCGCGTCGTCCCCTTCCTAGGCCTCGCCGTCGTCCACCGGTGTGGTGCTCTCGGCACGGCGTGGTCAATGTGGTCAACGACCGACTTCCATCGAAAGAGTACTGTGCGTGGAGAGGCTGACAGCTGGGTCCATGGCGGCCGCAAGGAAGTGCCTCCTTATTACGCGCAAAATAATTATTCCTCCACCTGACAGCGGGGACCCATCGGACGGGCCACCGTATTTCGTGAAAAAAATGTTTCCCCCTGACTACTGGGACCCACCAGCTACATCTTCGCACGCAAGGAAGTGTGTCCAGGCAAAAAACGATTCGCCCCCTGACTGCTGGGACCCACCAGCTACATCTTCGCATGCAAGGAAGTGCGTCCGGGCAAAAAAAATGATCCGCCCCCTGACTGCTGGGACCCACCAGCTACATCTTCGTAGGCAAGGAAGTGCCTGACAGTCGGGACCCACCTGGTCAAAGCATACGTAGCGTTGTCATTCTGGTCGCGAACGTGTGCGTACATACTGGTCATAGTAGAGGCGCTGCGCATACGCACGCGTCTGTGGCGAGGGTGCAAGAAAGAAAATACGGCCACGTACGTACATACGGGCAGGGTCTCGAACACCTACTCGCGCATACATACATGGCTGGGTCGGAACGGAGAAACAGCGTTGTCGTCGTGTTCATGGGGAGCCAACCGGCTGGGTCGGAACAGAATGCGTGGTCGTGTTCATCGGGAGGGCTTGGACTGAACAGGCGATTGAAACAAGGCCTGGCGTACCGCAGAACGGAGGAAACGGACCTCCTACGATTGGAACGGGGTCCTATTGATAGGGAGGGGTGTGGAGTACCGCAAAAGGGAGGAAATGGACCTCCTACGGTCGAAATGGGGGTCCTGTTGATCGGGAGGGGTGTGGCGTACCGCAAAACGGACGAAACAGACCTCCTACGATCGAAATGGGGGTCCTGGTGATCGGGAGGGGTGTGGCGTGCCAAAAGCGGATTTAAACGGACCTCCTACGGTCAAACGGGGTCTGTTCATTGGGAGGTGTGGCATACCGCAAAGCAGGACTCCACGGATCTGTTCATCTCCACCGTCGACCTCCTCCAGCCTCCACGGGATCCTGTTCATCCGGCCTCCACCGCGCTTACTCCACCAGCTCTTGTTCAACCACCCCTCCATCGTCTCTGTTCATCCGGCCCCTCTCATCTATTGTTCATCCAGCCCTCCACACCACGGGTCTGTTCAACCACCCTCCACGGCCACCCTCCATCGTCTCTGTTCATCCAGCCCTCCACACCACGGGTCTGTTCATCCAGAGGCAACGCCACCGCTCCTTGTTCATCCACCCCGCAAGCGCTCGCTTGTTCATCGAGGTAGCATCGATCGGCTTGATTAGCGGCATAGTGAAGGAATCGCTCCATTGGGTTCAGTTAACAGCCATCGATCGATCGATTGGGTTCAGTAACATGTAGCCTGTAGTGCAATCGCTCGGGTTCAGTTAGAGCCCAACGCCTCGATCGGGTTCAGTTAGAGTCAACACCTCGCACATGTACGAGAGAAACGCGCATCGCTCGGACCCCGACCTCCCGCCGTAACCGGCAACTCCCCGAAATTTTCCTCCCCCTCGCTTCTACCACGGTTTTTTCCGTCATGGACGGCCCAAAGAATGTCATGCAGCGCGTCTCAGCCCGCCAGATGAAAAGCCCATTTTACATCATGATTTTTGTCATAGAAGTAGGAGCCCACCACATCTATGATGATACGGGGTTTGTCACAATTATCGTCATAGAAGTGTCATATGTATGACAGAAATTTTTTTCGTTCGGCCCAAAATGTCGTGGATGTGTCTTTTTTTTGTAGTGCGGGTGCCCAGCATACTCGGCCACGTGCCTACCGCATCACAGCCCACCCCTCGGGTCAATGTTGCGCACGACCTCCAGCATACTACAAACACCAGAAACTACTTGCAACTCCTAGACAAAGGACAAGGGTGGTTAAGAAGTCGAGAGGGGCACTTATCCAATGCGTGGTAGTAACTGATCATGGATCACAAACACAGAACTCAGTTCCTGAGGACGGTATCAATGAGACAACCCACCATGTACTCCTACATGGCCTCTCACCGCTACCTTTACCAAATCGTGTTCACACACTTAGCTCACACACAGTAGGACATGTTCATCACCATTCTGATTCATTCCCGATGAATTAGACTTGACTCAACTCTAAGCGGTAGCAGGCATGACAAACAAGCATGAATGAGTAGGCACATCAGGGCTCAAACAACTCCTGCTCATGCTAGTGGGTTTCATCCATTTACTGTGGCAATGACAGGTTATGCAGAGGAAAAGGGGTTCAACTACCGCAGCAAGTAACACATGAGTCATTGTTGTCCTAATGCAGTAAAACGGAGCAGGAGCGAGAGAGTGGGATCGTATCGGCATGAACAAGGGGGTTTTGCTTGCCTGGCACTCCTGAAGATAGTATACTTCTTCATCGGTGTCATCGAACTCATCGTCGAAACCATGTCTATCGAGAGGGGACAAACACCGGAAAACAGGGAAGAACACAATCAATGCAATGCACAATATGGTGCATGACCATGACATGGCAATATGTTGTGGTTTGAGCTAATGCAACTAGCAGCAGGTTAAATGGAGTTGGTTTGAATCTAAGATTCAAATTCAAACTCCATATATGACATTTCAAATGCCATTAATTCAAATTGTTGTATACAGCAGCTTTAAGTTGTTCAAACATGCACGATAATGCCATAAACAGATTCTTTGGATTTTTCTGATCATTTTTCATATATAACTTATTTCATTCTGAGCTACGGTTGATTTTATATGATTTTTAGGAGTTTAAAACATTTTCTGAAATAAATAAACCATTTAAGATTTATTTAAATTCCATAAAAGAATTACCGTGTCAGCATGACGTCATAGTGATGTCAGTGGTCAACAAGGCCAGTCCTGCTCAAACTGACGAGTGGGTCCCATGTGTGAGTGACTAACTAAACTAACCTAGTTTAATTAGCACTAACCTAGGTTAAACTAATTAAGTTTAAACCTAAACTAGATTAATTAGCCGGGCGGGCCCCGCATGTCATAGACCCAAGGGAGGTCAAACCCCTGGTCAAACGAGTCAATCCCATCGGCGTTTAGCCACCGGCAAGGTCAGCGGCGCTCTTGTGCCTCGGGTTTCCTCTACGAGGCACCGTTTGAGGCGCCGTTGGGCTCTACGGGTAGCTGGCACAACATCGCGTCCGTTGGTGGCCGTGGTTGGGCCCGGGGTTGCCGGAGTCGATGCCGGCGAGCTCGGTTGCGGCCGCCGGAGTTCGGGTGGCCACGGGTTAGCTGTTGCGGCGTGCAAACGGGCGGGTTCTTGCGCTAGGAACGCTCTGCGGGGTGCCACGAGCGCGTTGGAGTCGCCGGGTTGACCAAATGGTCATCGGAGTTGCGTCGACGGCGAGCTCGGGGACGGCATGCTATGGTCAGCAAGGCGGCGACGGCTACGGTGAGAAAAAGGCAGCGGGTTTAGGGGGGGTTAGATGGAGGAGCTCATAGCGGGGTCGATGGTGGTCTTGGAGAGCTCGGGGAGGGGCTGATGAGGTCGTGCGGCCGCCGGCAATCTCGGGGCAGAGGCGGCAAAGATGGCGGGGCAGAGGGTGATGTAGGGCGTCCGGCGTCGTGCGAGCTGACGGAGAGGCGCGGGCGATGGAGGCGGAGCCCGTGGACAGGTCGGAGAGGCGAGGGGAGCACGGTGGCTGCGATTTCACGGTGGCGAGCGCTTGGCGGTTGCGGCCATGGTGAGGAGAGGGCAAGAGAGAGGGTAGAGGTGGAGAGTGAAACGTCCAGGGGGTCGGGGCGGAGCCGAAGAGAAGGCCAGAGGCGTCGTGGTGGCCTCATTGACACAGGCGAGCAGGGAGGTGTGTGGCGCCGCGGCACGCATGCGTTGTCTCCCTCCTCTGCCTACTGGCAGAGGTAGATGATGACTGGCACGGGCCAGGTGAGCTGGGCCAGCACAGGAGCTGGGCCGGTTGGTGGGCGCCAGGTAAGTTTCGGCTTCTTCTTTTTTTTTATTTCTGTTATTCTATTTTTTTGTAATCTTTGTGGCTTTATTAAAAATGCCAGGTCATTTCCAAAAATCATGAAACTAATCATGGCTACTGTTTAGAATATATCCAACAGTAAACATTTTAGTTTATGATTATTTGAGCATCTAGAATATTTTATAGCATTTAAATGCCCAAATGCAAATAATATATGATTTAATTCAATGACCCTCTATTGTCCTAGAAAAGTGTGCACCATTTTTGTCAGAGGTTCTAGACCAATGCCAAGATGATGAACATTTTAGAAGGGCATTTTGGGTTCATAGAAAAAGTATTTTAGTAAACCTAGTTGACTTAGGTGGTGCTGGGGGTTTCTATCATCCCCATTTCAATTTTCTGTGAGAAGTAAACATGATGCATCACCAAGAGCTAACACTAGGCAGTACCAGGAGCTAGGGATGTGACAACTCACCCCCACTAAACAAGAATCTCGTCCCGAGATTCAAGACGTGAGGTATGAAGACAAAGGGGACACTAAGTATCACAAACTTCATGATCCAACTGCCTTCTCGAGGTTGTTGATTTGTCGACTCAAATTGATCTTGACGTCCTTGCTTTCAAGATCTTCATCGAACACGAGGACAAAGAGCGAAACATGTCCATATGGATGGATCATCTTAATGATCACAAGATCAACTCACGAAATGAGACGTAGAAAACATCTCTCGAGCTAAGATACGAAGCATCTATCCAAAGGGATGGAGTGAAACATATGAGGGAGGGCTCACTAGGTAGACAACAATTTCACACTTATGAGGGTGGTGAACGGTTGTCAACGTAGCGAGGAGTTGAGTTGCCATGATACCATAACGAGACATCTTAGAGGAGGTGACTCGTAGAATTATTACCTTAAGTGGCAAAAAGAATTACTTTTGATTCAGAGATCAATAAAATTCTCTATACCAGCCTGAGGCAATTCTCGAGCAATCGTTTGAAGGAGTTCGGTAGAATGGCATACTCGGACTGGAATGGATGATGTGGATTACCTTGTTGAAGACAACGCAATGGATGATTTTGCTTATCATCGGAAATGGATGGAACCCATGCTAGAATGGCACATTGGCGGTGCAAGCTGGGAACAAAATGCAAATGTTGGGAATGATTCTGGTAACTGGGGAGAAACCCAACAGTAGATAGTGAATCCACTGTTTGAGAGGTTATAGCATAACTGAAGAACACTGGGAGCAATCCCGGTTAGTGCCAGTGATAACACCTAGTGCTTGTGTGTGCTCTCAAGAACTTGAGCATTTCCATATTCATCAAGGTTTTACCAATATCCGTGTCAAGGATCCTGGCAACACAACATACTACCATGATGAATGGTGATGGACGATGCAGATGCAAAATAAGATAACACTTTCTCAGATTTTACCTTAGCGAGGCCAAGGGATCAAAATCTGGATGATTGACCGAGAAGCATTTAGCACTCCGCTTCTAATGTTCTCCTTGATGTGCTAGCATAACCCATTCGTTGAAATGTTTTGGTATCTAGAACATCAAGTAAAAGTTCGGATTTCGGGAGCACAAGAATCCATAAGAAATAATTACGGAAGTAAATCCTATGAAATCCTCATGGGGAAGTGGTCAACTTCTTCAATCAAGATACTACAATAATAGGTCTTCCGGCTAGGTGTGTTGGCCACAACATCCACTTTACCAGGTAACAGAGAGACCAATATTATAGTTATTGGAATACGTTCCAACCATCATATCTGCCTGAGATTCAGATCTGGTTGGTGTCAGGATAACCCAGACTCATCAGGTCTAGCATGAAAAATGAAAGTTTGCAACACAAATCGACGATATGGCATTGCGAGATTCTCGAGGAATGAACTACGATAGCAAGCTCCAAAACATGAGATGGTTCTACTAAACACATGTGAACACGCTGTCCCAGACAAGCATGACCACAAGTAGTCTTATAATGAAACACTACCAAGTTCTGATTGGGAACCATCATTGCGGAGAGCGAAGTCCTGCGCATGTGCCTTTGGGTCCTTAAGGATTAGCACTTAAGAACTTCTTTTCCTTGAACAAATCAATCAGTGGCTTGGTGTGCTAGGGATTCATGTAGAATGAAGGTTGCAAGTCTCCAGACCATAGAATACTTCGCACGTATGCATGACTGACTTGGGATGATTCCAGAGGACGCGAAACAAGCTTTCTCAAATTCACGGCGGCAATTTGCATCATATGCACGTGAATTAGAGGAAGTCACTTCTTCCATCAAAACATAAACTTCATGAGCAAGCACGAAGAAAATGCTTTCAAAAGTTTCCAACACTAACTTAGATGTTCAACATGAATCATGGACAAGATGAAAATGTTGTCAATGGGCTCAACAACAAACCATCTAGGCTTCCATATAGATGGAATTCCACAATTAAGTGAACACGGTGATGGCATTGGTCAGACCCAAGGATGTAATGGTGTATGCCCAAGGGATCAACCACGAGTAAGACAACATTACGAACATCGTTGGTTCTGATTTGATTTGAGGTTAGCCTACACTCAACTCAAAATTTGGACAAGATAATAGATCCAATGACTGATCACGAGGACCAATCGATGAAGATATCATCTTTCTTCAACACACACACACACACACACACACACACAAAGATATCCCTTAACATGAACTAAGTCAGATAAGCTTTTATCTTCCAACTCTCCAAGTTGTTGTTTGGCTTAACCAACTAGCTCAGGGGTATCCAACACAGATTCTTGGAGAAAGAGTGGTTTATTGGAAAACCAACTTGATCACAAACTCAACATATCGGTCAGGAGACGACCTGGTGATACTTTCGTGAAGATATCCGAAAAATCACGAACCACCGATATGTCTCTAAGCTCGAGAACAATCCTGCTTTTCAGGCAAGACAATATGATCAAAAGAGCAAGGAATTAACATAATCCAAACTAATTGTTCGAAGAGTGCACCAGGAAAATGGACTAGGTGGCACAATCTATCTTAGAATGATGATTCAATAACCAACATGCTAAGAATGAAATTATTGTCCACTAACTACCAAGCAACACGCTTGCTAGGAGTATTGATTTCACACATCATGGTTCACTTGTCGGCATTTCAGTTGCGACAACACGGGACAGAGGAATGAATAATGATGGCGAGAAGTACCACTATATCAAGAGTTCATAGGATGGTGTGCAATTCTCATGATATTCTTAATATCAAGATGGTAATACTTCAAGGTAGAGCAGAGCAAAAGCAAGATTAGCAATTTGATCTGCGGAGTACGACTGCTTTGACCCAATCCTGGAAATGGACAAGGTACTGGAGTTTGTTTCTCTAGTCATTCCGGAATAGAATGACTTGACAGACCACAAGAGTAAAAGGCATCGATGAACACAAATGCACAACCACTCCTGACTATCAATTGATAGACAAGGGCCAGAGAACATCTAAAGAGGGACAATCCCAAAAGAACATATGATTTTTTGAGTTGTGGATGCATGGACTAGCATGTCGAACGAGTTCAACATATTTCTTCCGGATAATCCATGCAGAAAGGTTGAACTGGCAGAGTCGCAATATAGAATGGAGAACCCATCGAGAGCACTCCTGTTGTGATCTTTTGATCCAACAAACATCTACCATAAGTGGCTCATATTATTTGGAAGAAGGAAATACCACGGACCTCGAGGACTAATGCAAAGGTTACTAATATCCTAAAGGAGCGAGCAAACACTATCAACATGAGGTAAGTGAGGTGAATCTCGGGTTCAAAATCCAGAAGTAGAATACCTACATACTAAGTGGCATCACGGGATGCTTTCAAGAATGACGGCCAGAATCATCACACTGGGAACACAAAGCATGGCTAAATTACTAGGTGATACTCTAGACACCTAGGGTCATAATAATAGCTCCAACATAAATGTCGAGGCAATGAAATACCTCAACACACTAGTTAGTGTGGTTGATCTGGCCAAAAGAACATCAGGAACGGAAAGAAGGGATTTGCAAATGCATCAGACTATTTAGAAACCTGGAACGACTCGGACAGCATAACGGCTGTAAATGCTCAAAGGATTTGAGACATCCTACAAAATGGTAGCATAACCACTCGGTCAACACAATATCAAGATTCTGAGGCCAGCTACGAACATACAGATTATAGCAGGAACTGAACTGAAGCTTAGAACCAACAATCCTATAAGTCTATGGATTAGTAACATGTGATCCTAATAGAACGAAGAGAAGGCCTAGTTCCTTAACCCCGTAGGAAGGATAAGATGACTCATATCAGAAGGGCATGAGGTAAAGGAGTAAAAAGAGCCTTACGTTCCATCCCACAATTAATTCCCTTATATAACTAAAGAATTTCTAGACGCAACTTGGACCAGTTTGGCTTGGTAATCCTACAGGCAGTCAGGCTCTAATACCAAAGCTGTCAGGACCCCGATCCTATGCCACACTGATCTAGCATGTAACACCTCATATCACTTTGCGTCCTCATGCACGGCATTCCCACAAGTGTTGCCTTACCAGGCCCGGGACCGTTTATGCCTTTTGGCTCACGTATATGATAGTGTTGCTAGCATCCATATGACAAAGAACCCGGGCTGACATGGCTAGTCGTGAACCCAAAGTGGCGCTAACTTACAGGGACAAGCATACATGACCCAGCAACGAACGTGTCGGTCATCAGCGAGTGAATCTGGGCTGTATCAGCTGGGCTAGCAGGACTCCGGAGAATCCAGGCTGTAGCAGGCTAACAGGACTCCGGTAGACACCGCGTGACATTTCCCCGAAGGGACAGACACAGGAACGAAGAAGGACACATGCCGGCCAGCCTAAGTGTTCCGGAGCAGTAGCAAGCTACCAAGGCTCAATGCAAGCACTAGGAGACATTTCCCGGTAAGAGAGGCTACCAAGGATAAACAACTAGATAGTCAGATCCCACACATACCAAGCATTTCAATAACATACACACAATATGCTCGATATGTGCAAATACAACATGGCATCACAACATGACTCTACAACTCAAGTATTTTATTCAATAGGCTCCGAGGAGCGAGATATTACAAACATGGGTCTCATGACTCAACATTCAGAGCATACAAGTCAAAAGCACATGCGGAAGCTTAACATGTCTGAGTACAGACATCTACAAATGAAAAAGGCTGAGAAGCCTGACTATCTACCAGATCCTGCCGAGGGCACAAGATCGTAGCTGAGGTAACAAGCTAAACGTCGGAGTCCATGTGGAACTACTAGTGAGACTGAAGTCTCTCTGCAAAAACATAAATTAAGCAAACGTGAGTACAAATGTACCCAGCAAGACTTACATCAGAACTAACTACATATGCATCGTTATGAACAAAGGGGATGGTGGGGTTTAACTGCAGCAAGCCAGCTTTGACTCGGTGGCTATCCTAAACTACGACTGCAAGTAACTCTTTTGAGGTGGCGCACACGAGTCCACATAATCACCATATCAACACACCACTATGGATCCGCTCCCGTCTCCTACGAGAACGCCATCCATAGCACTCACGCTTATCTTGCGCATTTTAGAGTATCCACTTTCACTTGTCTATGAACTGTATAGGCAACCCAGAGGTCCTTTACCGCGGATGCGGCTATTCGAATAGATGATGTTAACCCTGCAGGGGTGTACTTCTTCACACACGCTCTCACCACTTATCGTCGTTTACACGACATGTACTCGACAACCTTCAAGCGGAAGCCCAGCGAGGGTGTCGGCCACGGCCTACCTAAACACTCAAGTCTCTAGTCCAGGTTATCGCCTATTCAGGTTCCATCCGCAGGGAGTCCGCCCGAGGTTTCCACATACGGCCCCGAATGATGTGTACAGAGCTTCATGACACCAAGCAGGCGCCAAAGATACCCGCCACGTGCCTACCGCATCACAGGCCACCCCTTGGGTCAGCGCTGCACACGGCCTCCAGCATACTACAAACACCAGAAACTACTTGCAACTCCTGGACAGAGGACAAGGGTGGTTAAGAAGTCGAGAGGAGCACTTATCCTATGTGTGGTAGTAACTGATCATGGATCACAAACACAGAACTCAGTTCCTGAGGACGGTATCAATGAGACAACCCACCATGTACTCCTTCATGGCTTCTCACCGCTACCTTTACCAAATCATGTTCACACACTTAGCTCACACATAGTAGGACATGTTCATCACCATTCCGATTCATTCCCGATGAATCAGACCTGACTCAACTCTACGCAGTAGCAGGCATGACAAACAAGCATGAATGAGTAGGCACATCAGGGCTCAAACAACTCCTACTCATGCTAGTGGGTTTCATCCATTTACTGTGGCAATGACAGGTTATGCAGAGGAAAAGGGTTCAACTACCGCACAAGTAACACATGAGTCGTTGTTGTCCTAATGCGATAAAAGGGAGCAGGAGCGAGAGTGGGATTGTATCGAATGAACAAGGGGTTTTGCTTGCACAGCGCACACGAACATAGTATACTTCTTCATCGGTGTCATCGAACTCATCGTCGAAACCACGTCTATCGAGAGGGGACAAACACCGACAAACAAGGAAGAACACAATCAATGCAATGCACAATATGATGCATGATCATGACATGGCAATATGTTGTGGTTTGAGCTAATGCAACTAGCAGCATGTTAAATGGAGTTGGTTTGAATCTAAGATTCAAATTCAAACTCCATATATGACATTTCAAATGCCATTAATTCAAATTGTTGTATACAGCAGCTTTAAGTTGTTCAAACATGCATGATAATGCCATAAACAGATTCTTTGGATTTTTCTGATCATTTTTCATATATAACTTATTTCATTCTGAGCTACGGTTGATTTTATATGATTTTTAGGAGTTTATAACATTTTCTGAAATAAATAAACCATTTAAGATTTATTTAAGTTCCATAAAAGAATTACTGCGTCAGCATGACGTCACTTTGATGTCAGTGGTCAACAGGGCCGGTCCAGGTCAAACTGACCAGTGGGTCCCGTGTGTCAGTGACTAACTAAACTAACCTAGTTTAATTAGCACTAACCTAGGTTAAACTAATTAAGTTTAAACCTAAACTAGATTAACTAGCCGGGGGGGCCGCATGTCATAGACCCAAGGGAGGTCAAACCCCTGGTCAAACGAGTCAATCCTGCTGGCGTTTAGCCGTCGGCAAGGTCAGCGGCGCTCTTGTGCCTCGGGTTTCCTCTACGAGGCACCGTTCGAGGCGCCGTTGGGCTCTACGGGTAGCTGGTGCAACAGCACGTCCGTTGGTGGCCGTGGTTGGCCCGGGGTTGCCGGAGTCGACAGCGGTGAGCTCGGTTGCGGCCGCTGGAGTTCGGGTTCTTGCGCTTGGAATGCTCTGCGGGGTGCCACGAGCGCGTTGGAGTCGCCGGGGTGACCAAATGGTCATCGGAGCTGCGTCGACGGCGAGCTCGGCGGCGGCATGCTACGGTCAGCAAGGGGGCAACGGCTACGGTGAGAAAAAGGCAGTGGGGTTAGGGGCGTTAGATGCAGGAGCTCACGACGGGGTCGACGGTGGTCTTGGAGAGCTCGGGGAGGGGCTGATGAGGTCATGCGGCCGCCGGCGATCTCGGGGCAGAGGCGGCGAAGATGGTGGGGCAGAGGGTGATGCAGGGCGTCCGGCGTCGTGCGAGCTGATGGAGAGGCGCAGACGATGAAGGCGGAGCTCGTGGAAAGGTCGGAGAGGCGAGGGGAGCACGGTGGCTGCGGTTTCACGGCGGCGAGCGCTCGGCGGTTGCGGCCATGGCAAGGAGAGGGCAAGAGAGAGGGCAGAGGGGAAGAGTGAAACGTACAGGGGGTCGGGGCGGCGCCGAAGAGAAGGCCCGAGGCGTCATGGTGGCCTCAGTGACGCAGGCGAGCAGGGAGGTACGTGGCGCCGTGGCGCGCATGCGTTGTCTCCGTCCTCTGCCTACTGGCAGAGGTAGATGGTTACTGGCACGGGGCAAGTGAGCTGTGCCGTGGGAACGATTCCGACAATAATAAGGTATAGGGTAACGGAGCATGATCTATCGAGATGCATATGGGTGACACGGTGGTTTTATCAAGTTCGGGCCTCTCGCGATGGAGATAACAACCCTACGTCTCGTGCTCCAGAGAGGCTTTGTTTTATCTTAGTATGTATCCAGAGATTACAACGAGAGGAGAACGAATCCCGTAGTCCTGAGACTAATGGTGAAAAGAGAAAGAGATGGAAGAAAGAGAGTGGAAAAGAGCCCCCCAGTCTAGTGGTGGGGGTGGCTTATATAGAGTGCGCCATCCCCTCACCTCCTATGTTACAAAGTGAAGCATCAATGCCATAATACCTGCCCACTACAAAACTGTCATGCTAACTATTGGTCTTCGCATATCCGAGTGAGTTACACGGCCGAGTGGAATGAGCTCGTCGAGTGGAGTGCTGTGCTCCGAGTGGTTGTTGCCTTCCGAGTGACTTTCAAGTTGCGGTACATCTGGATGGCGATCTGGCCCAGGGGCCCAGAACAAAGTGTATGGTGTCCATGGGTAGGATCTTTAGGTCAGGCCTGTTACCCTACCCCTAATACATGTCCTCGTCAAGCTGGGCCAGCACAGGAGCTGGGCCGGTTGGTGGGCTCCAGGTAAGTTTCGGCTTCTTCTTTTTTTATTTCTGTTAATTCTACTTTTTGTAATCCTTGTGGCTTTATTAAAAATGCCTGGGCATTTTCAAAAATCATGAAACTAATCACGGCTACTGTTTAGAATATATCCAACAGTAAACATTTTAGTTTATGATTATTTGAGCATCTAAAATATTTTATAGCATTTAAATGCCCAAATGTAAATATTATATGATTTAATTCAGTGACCCTCTGTTGTCCTAGAAAAGTGTGCACTATTTTTGTCAGAGGTTCTAGACCAATGCCAAGATGATGAACATTTTAGAAGGGCATTTTGGGTTCATAGAAAAAGTATTTTAGTAACCCTAGTTGAGTTAGGTGGTGCTGGGGTTTTCTGTCATCCCCATTTCAATTTTCTGTGAGAATTAAACATGATGCATGACCAAGAGCTAACACTAGGCAGTACCAGGAGCTAGGGATGTGACATTTACCCGGGCTTGGGACCACTATGAGGCAAAGTTTTTCTCTGTAAAGCTCAATCTTAAAAAAATGCTTTGTTGGGGGACCCGACCTCTTGGAATGCATGTTGCGCGGGCTTCAGGAGTACCTCCGCTGCGTATGACTCTCCTGAGCGGGCCTACAGGGAATCAAAGGCCAGTTTTCGTGCGAACCGATTGCTCTGCCCGTGGTGGCACACTCCCTGATAATTGCTAAGTGCACATTAGATATTGGATCAGATTAATTTTGACAATCAGATTTAATTAAATGGGACTAATCTGGTGATTGCAATATGTCTGTGTGCATTTGTTGGGTGGCTTTAACAAAGAAAATATTCGCTCTTTTATAAATAGTATAGATATAGATGAAGTGCCTCATATCAACAATTCATGTATATTAGTCATAAGTTATTTTTGCTTCTGTTAGTTTTAGATTTTTTTTGTCGCAAAGTTCCGGCAGCAGCAATGTAGGGGGCATCATCACATGTACTCCCTCTTTAGAGCATGGTTAATAGTATAGACAGTTGCTGGCTATATAATTTTGCACATCATATATAATGTAGTCAAGTTTATAGCCGGCAAATACAATAGTTGTATAGTGTAGTGTCAAAAAAAGTCCTATATTATGAGATGGAGTATTTTTTTAATATATGGCCCGCCTCACCCTCTCACAACAAGTCTAGGAGCGTGTGCTGCAGCGAGCTGTTAATTAGTAGCCCGCTTCTTTTCTTTCTATTCCTCTCTTTTCTTCAACTCATCAAAAATATAATATCTAATGGCTTACAGCCCGCCCGCGTCATATTATTGTAGTACTTGCTTTTAGTGATCTATACATTCTTACTAGAAGAACGCCCGTGCGTTGCAACGGGGCCACATTAACTTTAAGAGTTCAATATTACGACATTGGCGATCTTTTTTACCATCAAATCCTCACACACACACACAGACACACACTCTCCCTCCCTCTTCCTCACTCTCTATCCCCCTCTCCCTCTCTCTCTCTCACACACATATCCATCTTATTGGGTACGGGACCATAATCCATCTATTTCACACATACACGCTAGTGCATAACAATATAGATTATGTGTATTATATTTGCCACCAGAACTGAGGAAATTAATTTCATGTGAATCGACCAGCCACAGCTACAAAAATACGCGGACGAGGTGGCTCGGGTCGGCGTCGGCGCCATCCAGCGCGGGCCACGGGACCGCTTCCAAGTGCATGTGCAATGCACGTCTTCACAAATATTATAATCAGATGTGAGAAATCACATGCATAAAAAGACATTCTGATAGCAATCCAAATACCATACCCAATTGAATACCTAACCTGAACAATACTCTTATTTCTATGCGCCAGAAAAAATGGAATAGCAAAGCTAAGTATGCCTACGTACGCTCAAATTATATATAAGAATCTTGGGTGAACAATTGCAACAAAGCACTAAGCAGCGATAAATTTAAATAAAAAAATCCATTAACTATGCAGCAAAGCAGCTTGTTACAACATAGAGATAGGAAAATGTCACCTCCGGTAATGTAGCGCAAAGGAGTGAAACGAAGCATGAATGAGCGGTTGTCTGTTCTTCTCCATGTACATGGATCGTGATGAGGCCAAGTATATAAGTACTTGATCGAACTCCACTCTTCGTGTCACGGAGAGCCATGTCACCTTCTCTTGCTGCAAAGCATGGGAGGACAATTTGGTTCACATGACCCTCCGGTGGGGATCCATGGTGGTATTCGTCGAGCTCGAGGCAGAAGTTGAGGCGAGTGGCGAGATCCATGCCGCCAACCGGCGAAGAGGAGGTCGTCAAAGAGGACACATCGGCAAGATCCGGCCACCACGCGACCAAGAGCAACAATGATCTTCACAAGTTGTAGGTCGACGGCGTGCTCCATCCCTCGTGATGGGGTGACCATGGCGGTGGCCACACTCCTCATGCTCGCCTCGATCTCGGCGACACACCCCGAGTCTAGGAGGCAAGAACGACCTCGGCGAAATCATGGCCTCCATCCCTAACGCAATCATGTCGCTCTAAATAAATGGACTCAATCATGTGACTCTAATTACTTGATTGTTATGTGCACACTAAGCGTGGTGCGATTAGGAAAGAAAATGTTTTCTAATTAAAATGATTGAGTGATTTAAGGTAAGGTTAATTAATTTAGATTTGATTTTTAGTGATTGTTAGTAAAGTATGATGCGTCTTTAAAATCTTTTATTTGTTTCCTTAAAATCTATTATTTGTTTCCTAAAGAAATTTGCAATAATGGAAGGTATCGGTTGATTTGGATAAGTTAGTAAATTTAGATCCGTGATTACGTGCACGTTTGGAAAGTGCTGATTTGCAAGGAAAGAGCTGAGGGGTAAATAAACCGGTGAATAAGAAACCAGCATCGAAAAAATATACGACGGTTAACCGACGAAAAAAAACCGGACGAAAGTGGTGGGACGAAAAAAACCTGGAAGCGAGACTACCAACTGCTTCATTAGGAGTAGAGATATTTCTTTACGGAGGGAGTATATACTAGAAAAAAAAACAGGCTCATCAAGCTGTTCATTGCCCGGTTTTCACCCACCTGCTTCGTTTACCACATTACACGTATCACCAGGATCCATCGATGCAATTCTCGAAGAAAAAGGAAAACGTGGGAACTGGAATATCCCCACTTCTCCGCGGAACCCCCCACCATTTCTCCTCTCTGCTCTCAAGCTCGCTCGCACCAATGGCCGGCTCCCGGCTCGTCCATCTCTTCCTTCTCATCCTCTTCGTCCCCTCCCTCCGCGCCGCCCCCAACACCACCGCCGTGGTGTCCAGGATCGCATTTGGCTCCTGCGCCAACCAGAGCGCGCCCCAGGTGCTCGACGGAACGCCCGCTGCACCGCCTGGTCTCAACTTTCTTGCCCTTGCTTGAGTGGATGGAGGTGACGGGGGTCTGTTTGCTGTTGTTTCCTTGCAGCCCGTGTGGGAGGCCATCGTGGGGTTCGACCCGCAGGTCTTCATCTGGCTCGGGGACAACGTCTACGGGGACAACAAGCGCCCGTTCCGGGTGTTCGGGAGGGAGCGGACGGTGGGGCCCTGGAGGAACGTGCCGCGGTTCTACCCGGCGACCGAGGAGGAGCTGCGCGGGAAGTACGAGCTGGCCAAGGCCAACCCGGGGTACGCCAAGCTGAGGGAGAGGGCTAGGGTGAGCTCCCCGTCGTTTGCTCTCTTGAAATTGCTAGCTGTAGTCAATTGCCATTGCCTGTGTATTCGGTAGTCGGTCGTTAGATTTTGTTTCTTTAAGGTCGACCAGGACAAGTTCCGTTTCTTGATGGCACCCACTGTTGTTGCTAGCGACTTCACTGTCTTGTGAGATTTTGCTTCTTTATTACAGGGTTAAGTAGTCCACTGTTTTGTCTGGTCTCTGTGTCTGCAAGTCCAAAACATGGTTTGTTGGAGCTGGGTGGGGGAGGTTTCTTGTGGTTCTGGGGTTGCGTTTGTCTTTATTACAAAATTCAGTATCATGAAATGCAGATGCTATGTTGATGGCACTGATTATTCCACACCAGTTAAGGAGTCAATTTCATGATGTTAATCTACAACTGAGCAGTGAGCAGTAGGCCGCCACAAAATTTTATTTGTTCATTTTATTGCTCAGTGCTATGTTTGCGAATCAGGACAGTTTTCATATCCGTTGAGCACATGAAGATTCGCGCAACTTTATTATCGTTTCTTATTTCAAAATTTCCACTTAATTAAGAACTTGGCATCACTGTTGTTCACTATAATGTGCAGGTCATTGGAACATGGGATGACCATGATTATGGAGTGAATGATGCAGGAAAGGAATATAGTGGAAAAGTGTTCTCCCAGAGGCTTCTATTAGATTTCCTGGATGAAGATGAAGACAGTCCACGGTATATACGCATGACCACTGAATTAATTACGAGTTCTTGATCTTCTTTTGTATGCGGTCACTGCCTTGTAAATGATGGTACTCCAGAATTCCTTTGTTTTTGCTTTATGATGTTTCTTGCAAATCTGTTTTTCCGCAGAATATTCGAATCTTCTATGAATATTTCAGGATCTTCACACGTACAGTTGCAGGCCATCAGAAACCTCACAGTACTTTCTCTCTTGTTTATTTAGGAGGAAGCAAGCAGGTGTTTATGCCTCATACATGTTTGGCCCTGAAGGAAAACGTGTAAAGGTAGAGTCTATAATACCATGTGCAACTTTTGCTGTAAAACTTGAAGTTTTATATTTGTCAAAATCTTGTTCAAATAGGATGTCTCCATAGGCATAAATAAACATGTTTGCGATTCTTCCAGTGTGCACAATGTTCCCCTTTTATCCTTGTATAATTTGCAGCCGAGTACCATTTCATAGGTTTCTAGAATAAATATTTGAGCTCTTCTAGTTATCCCTTCAGCATCTTTTGCTTCATTATTTATATTCCTTATATAGAAACCCCCATCACAAGTTAGTTTTGTAACAACCTGGTACTTTGTGTATGCTGATTTGTGCTTGTCTTTTCAGTTGATGTTGCTTTTGCATATATAATTTGTATGCTCCTCCATATTTGTTTAGTCCAGCATGGTTAAACACAATACACTCATTGTTTATAACCAGTATAAAATAGCACCTTGGCAGATATAATGAGCACCGGCATAAGTTTTAAGTTGTTGACAACTTCTACATGCTCTAAAATGGTGATTTATCAGTCAAAAACACAAAAGTGAACCAGTGTGTTTGCAAATTTCGTTGAAGATTCCATTTCACTATTAATTTTACATGCACTACAAATATTCATACATTATTGCAGGTAATAATGTTGGACACCAGATATCACAGAGACCCACTCTTAAGTGATGGAACTATACTTGGAGATCCTCAGTGGCAGTGGCTGGAGAGGGAGCTACGTGGTCCTCAGTCAGAGATGACCATCATTGGATCTTCAATTCAGGTAAATATATTCTCTCACTAGTCCTAAAATAGACACAGGGTAAACTCTGGTGGCTGTTTATGTGTTCTTCCAATAGAAGTGGATATAGGATACTGCAAAGTATGGATCTGTCCTAGGATTATGACTGGTCATGCTGCAAACTTAAAATTTTCATAAAAGCATTGGAACATGCAGAAACTTAGTGTGGTAAGGAATTTGCAAAGTTTGGGTACACACCTTCAGTTTTTTTAGGGAAACAGCAGGCTCTGCTGCGTATTTTATTGATTTTCAAAATAAGATACAAAGGTAGTCTGTATAAAAGAATGAAAGAATTAAAAGCGAAGAGAAAACAAAACAAAGGCTATACAGGATCTGGAGAACCAGACGTCCAAAAAACAGAGAAAAGAGTAGGCACAAATACATGAGTGCCTTGAAAACAGGGCAGCTAACTGAACTGAATGGTATCATTTAAAGGCTTGAACCCACTCCTTGAAGTTCACATACTCCTTCCTGTTTGCTCTGTGTACAACCCAGTTGAGTTCCTTCTTTGAATGTCTTCCTGCATTTATATAAACCAGGAGGTATGCCCTTAAAAATGAAGCCATTCCTAGTGATCGAATTGGCCCATGCAGCAAGGATGATAATCTCAAGTGGGAATGGGACTCCCAGTAGGTCTTCCAGTTCGTCACCACAATTTTGTGGCAGATGATAGTATTGAATCAAAGGTTCTCTTATCATTTCATACATAGATAAAAAGATTCAGCAACATAAGTGTCATCTATGATTGATTTTGATGAGAGAATTTGAATAATACTATCTTCCATGTGTTTTAAGTTTTCCTTTTCGAAAAAAAATGTGTTTTAAGTTTTAACAACTGCTGAATGAGTGCAGAAGAAGATCCTAGTCACTGACCGCCATCTTTTTGACCTTTCTTTTGGCACTTCCGTTATTTTTTATTATTATTTCTATTTGATTTTCATCGGAGTAGCATAGAGTAACACAACATTTTCCAATGTGTTTATGCAGGTAGTGTCCAATCTTTCTGCCACCACTAGACCTTTGTTCTATGTGGAGTCCTGGGCACGCTTTCCAAGGGAAAGAGAACGGCTATTTAAACTGATCGATACTAGTAAGGTTGCTTACTATTACTTTACTAAAAGGCAGTTCTTCTTCAGCATATTCACTAATTAAGTAGCTGTCATATTTCACAGTTTTACTTTGTTTATGACCCATTTATTCTCATATTACTACCTCCGTCTAGGTGAATAAGTCATTCGCGTAGTTCTAGGTCATCGATTTAAGCAATTAAATATGTGTTATATGTTATGAAAAGTATATCACCAGATTTCTACAAGGATGTAGTTTCTAAATATATATTTTTTGTCACATATAATACATATTTAGATAGTTAAATCGTCAACCTAGAACTACGCGAATGACTTATTCACCGAGACGGAGGTAGTAGAAAAAATGTAGCCCAGTTTGATGATGTGTCCCCTTTTGGCATGCTGTAAAGCTTTAGATTTACTCATTACAGCAGTGTTGGATTTTTCGCAATATTCCACAGATGTCATCTAAAATGACTATTTGTCTTACCTGTTTATTATTTTCACGGAATATGCGCTGACTATATGCAGAGAAATGGGGTCTTATTTATTAGTGGTGATGTTCATTTTGGAGAAATCGCTCGTTTTGACTGTGGTGCTCAATATCCATTGTATGATATTACCTCAAGTGGTCTTACCCAGTCTGTCGAGAATTCTGTACCAGCAGTATTCCAATCTGTTATGAGACTTCTGGCTTGGCTGACACCAACCACCATGCGAGTCTTCAGCCCTAACTGCCGTCACAAATCATGCTCATATGGTAAGCTTTCATTTCACAAGTTTTTTTCTTCTAAAAGCTGCAGTTTAATGCTATGACCATGAAACTGTGAACATCATTACGAATTTTCAGCCCATATTTAATTTATTTTCTGCTGTGGTTTGAATTGTTCTTGTAGTCCTTCATCGGTTGGTCCTTTTGTTGTTGTATGTATCAGGTCAGCCAAATTTTGGAGCAATCGAAATAGATTGGAATGCAGTAACTCCACGGGTTAAAATTGAACTAAGAGATTTACAGGGCAATTCTGTTGATGGTGTGGAGTTCCCTATATCTGAGCTGAAGCCATCAAATGCAGATGCAAACAAAAAAGAAGGGCATTCTTTTGAAGCACATTGTAGTCTTGAAACAGAGCTTCCATGGCTTGTACGACACCGCCTTGCGCTGCTGTTCTTTGGCACCATTGCCGGTATGCTACTAACATTGATCTCAACATTTCAAACCATGATTTGTCGCTTTCCTCACATTGTAGCACTTATCTAGTTGTATGTCTTGATGGACTTCATATGCTACCTGCAGTTTTTGTCATTGCTGTGGTGCTTCTCGTAATCGCCTGCTGCTCAGCTACTAAACTGTTCACTAGGAAGTGCAAGATGGCATAGCCACGCATGACAGAGGACGAGAGCAGAGACGTTTCGATCTGACTAGAGTTGGAAAAACTGAATTGGACACTGACCAGGTGAGCAGGGATGTTGATTGGCCAAGGATCAACACGACACTTGATTGTGAATATGGCACGCTGTGAGCACATACTGGACAAGTGTAACGAGGCTGTGATGAGTCTCCGTATAGCATGGTGGAGAAATGATGTCATGGAAATCCCTTTGGTTGACAATATGAATGAATGGACATACGGGTTTATCTGTTTGTTTTCTACTAGTAGTTGTGCACGTGCAACCGCACGTGTTGCTTTTGAAGAATTTGTTTTGAGGAACATGCCTCTAGTAGTTTGCTTATGTCGTTTTCCACTCAATCTATGTCCCTTCCTCCTCTCCCTCTCTTTTTCTCTGAGAATAGTTTCCCCATTTCATGATCAAGGAAACACTTTCGGAAAACGTCCTCTCCATCTATAGAGTTTCCAAGACCACGTGAAATCAGAACAAAATCATGTGGTATTCAAGTTTCAGAATAATAGTGATTATGCACCCGACGTCCAACCTAACAACTCAAATGTTAAGCATCACATTAACCCCATCACGTTGTTGCTACGTTAAGATCAGTGGTCAAAGTAGGAGGGGAGGCTATCGATTTCATCGACAATGTGAGGCAGATCCATGGCAATGCAGGGAAGGTCCGGCTCCATGATCCCCATGGGGAACGGACACATGGGGCCCAGCCCACGTCCATCTCCTCGCTGGTTTCATCACCGGGCCGTGGCAGGGTCCGTGGTTCCATCTTTGCGGTGGTGGTGGGCAGCGCTGGTGATTGGTCTCGTGCTTGCACTGGCGGCATTGCTCGATGAGGACCCAGCCGTGGCGCCCGCCTCATTGACGTTTTACGCAACAGAGGGAGCTACCCCACCATGGTGGCACTGTCCTCGTTGTGCACGAGTAGCGTGAGGGTCCCGCGCCGTGTCGCTGGTGCTCTCCTTGTCGTACACGATCAGTGCAAGGTTCAGGCTCGTGGCGCCGGACGACGTGCTGCCAGTGCGGCTCCGGCGAGGAGGAGCAGTTCCAGTAGTTTTTTATGACGAGTTCCATCCTCCAGGGGAGCTCGTCCGCAATGACGGACCAGCTGTTCGATAAAATGCAAGTAGGATCAGATCGGTCAATCAGTGCTGCAACAACACTCAACTACTCAAGCAAGCAAGGTTTAATCCGTTTGCATTTGTAGAGGATGAAGTTTGAACAAATTGAGCAATAAAAGAGCACATTAGTCAGTGCGCATTTCGTCTGATTATCAATCGATCGAGATGTTTAGCTCTGATTAGCGCTGGAAAGCAGCAGGATGGGTTCAGTGCGAGGGTCACTCACCAGCTTCCTTTGTTCCTGTACATCTCGCAGGATGATGATGTCCTCCGACGGCGTTAAGTTGCCGTGCTTCAGCCCCGGACGGAGGTAGTTCAAACACCTTCAACGACAACTCTGGCGCAGCGGCTGAAGCCCTGCGATCCACCAAGAAACTTCTCAGGATTGATGATTCAAACACTGCCCGAGTGATAAATTATTTGCTTATGCAATGCTTTGCCATGATCATGTAAAAATGAGAGAGAAATTAATTGTCTTTATGTACTACTCCCTCCCGTTCCAAAATAGATGACTCAACTTTGTACTAACTTTAGTACAAAGTTGGGTCATCTATTTTGGAACGGAGGGAGTACTACACTACTGCTTTTTTTGAAAGAATCGGGCGCAGACCAACTCCTGACTGAAATATCATGTGGTCAATGGAGTTTGGCCATTCCATCAGTTGCTGCAATACGGTAGCTAAACAAAATCTAATGCCTGTAAGTAGGTGATGTGTGTCAACTTTTGAGACAATCAATCACTCAGGTATGAGACAATTTAATTACGGTTGCAGGACCATGGAACCAGGAATCATACCAGTGGCCGCAGTAGACGGTTTGAAACAAAGTGACGATCAAAGAAAATCATGTGCCAATCCATGATGCCGCTCGGCGCTCGATGCCTCCAGTCGCTCGCTTTCCTCGCCGATTCAAGTAGTCCACCGCACAGCTGCTCGTTCTTACGTGGTTTCTCATCGCCGCATTTGGGGCCTCATGCCCTTGGATTCGTACCAGCGTGATTGGCCAGCGGCGTGGCCGGACGCGAGGAGAAAGCAGACGGCCGGCCGGCTTACGCGCTAACCCAGCGCCGGGGACGGAGCGAGGACGACGAGATTACGATGAGTGGCGGTGGCGGCCGTGTGCCGATGGTGCGAGCAGGATAGATGGTGCCTATCGAGGTGCAGCCTAGCGAGCGAGCGAGCGGAATCGCAGGTACGGTTCCCTTGATTAACGGCGGGGTGAGTGCAACCGTGCGTTGATGTGCCTTTTCTTTTCTTTTCTTTTTGAGTGCACACGAAAGGATAGCAGAGTTTTCGTCCGCCCACCGAAATTGTTAAATGTACTTTTGGTGAGGTTAGTTAATATGTTGACCGTTAGATCTAAATGAGTGGATTGATCATGAGGCTCTAATTGCTTTGAACTGTTATGTGTACATTAGATGGTGTGTGCTTAGGGAAGAAAATGTTCGCTTGTTTAATAGTAATATAGATGCATTTTTGTTAGGACCTTTTTTTTCAAGAGTACGCCAATGGCAATACTATATTTTTATAGAAGATAGAGAATATTTACAAGAATCCACGACGAATGCACACATTTGGTAGACAAGAGACCCACTTCACCACCCACACCTAGTACAAAGAAGGCTAACTCCTCACAAACCTATGTAACACACCTTATCAATGAGCTCCTCCGGCTGCTGTTGCTGTTGCACCCGGTTGAACACCCGTGCATTGCATGGCTCCCAGAGAGGCCAAGCAGCCGCAACAGGGTGTCAAACCCTCTTGTCGTTCTTCCGAGAGTTCCTCCTTTCCCATAACCGCCAATCCAGTGTCGAGTCAGCAGGCAGAGGACCGCTTACATTTTTTGAGGGAATTGACAGTGGGAGAGCACTCCCACTGTGTTTTATATATATCTATATAAATGGGGTGTTTACATAGACATATACAACGCCAAAGTCATCCAACCATCTACCACCCCCTCCCCATGGCTTAGGGAGGAGGTAAACTACCAGCTCTCCACAGGAGGAATCAAGAGAGAAAAAGAGTTAACAAGGATCAACCTAGAGTATTACAAAGGTTTACAAATGAGCCTCTATGGGCCTCCTTGATTCTATGTTGGAGCTGACCCAGGTCGTTTTTGAAGCGTGACAACCAGGACCCAATAGTAGGGTCAACTCCTCGGAAGTGCTTGTTATTCCTCTCCTTCCATAAGCTGATCCCAAACTCCACACAAAACCCCCTAGCATAAGTGCATCGGGTTAGGATATGCTCAACATTATCTTCTTGCTGGAGACACATGTAATATGCCAATGAGTCATCCTGCAAGCCGTGCCTAGCTCTTCGATCTGACGTCCACAACCGATGTTGCATCGCTAACCATGCAAAAAAAATTGCACTTAGGGGGCGCCCAGCTTCTTCATATGCAGGCTGCCATTGACGACCTGACAAGCCTAGTGCATAACCTGTGTTAGAGTTATATTGATGATGACCTTTGATCTTTTGTATTCTAGCCTTTCTTTTTTCTTTTAGAAAAGAAGGAGGACCCCCGGCCTCTGCATTTGGACGATACATGTAGCCATTTTATTAATTATTCACACAAGACCTTACAAAGTCATACAACAGTAAGACTAAAGCCGCAACATCTATCGCTACTCCTATCCAGTTGATGAAGGGATGCTGATAGTCTGAGCCTAATACCAAACAGACCTTGCAGCCAAACCTAACATGTAAGACCTGAGGTCCCAACCAGGACGCATGCCGGGTATGGGGCACCCACCAGTCCGGCACACTCCTCAACCAGGACGCCTGCCGGGTATGAGGCCGCCGCAGCCACCTGCCACCAATCCATCTTCAGTGATGTACTGCTGCATCTACCTTGCCCGGTCTAGCCGCCTCGACGCCAGCATGACGCCAGACAGCGCCACCTCCCTGCGCGCATCCATCGTCACACATTTGTTGGCAAGACCCCGCTACGCCACACCGCCAAGACTAGTTGTCGATGACGCGATAGATACCACGCCGCTCCATCACCTGTCCACCCAAGTCGGTACCTGCTCCAAAACGATGCCTCCAGCAAGGGGCGCGACGCCTGACGTCGCCATCGTCCGATCCATGAAAACAGATCTAGGGTTTCCCCCAGAGCAGGCCGAAAGGAGTGATGCGACTTGCTATGATGATGCCTTCGACAAGGTAATGACGCCAAAAGATGCCGCCATTGTCCATCATGACCGTAGTCGAGGCTCGGTTTTCACTGGAAGTCTTGCCGCTCCAAACTCGCCATCGGACAGATCTAAAGCTAGATCCACCGCCGCCTCCTGGTCGGCCACCACCAACAGGCCAGCATGCAGCAGAGCGGCCGTCGCCATGACACCGGGCAAAGCCCCAACCTGGATGCCCAACCCAGATCAGAAGTCCCAGATCCAAGCCGCCAAGTAGGAGATCGTAGGCCAAACCGTCGCCACGCATAGTGCGCCTGCAGCGCCAGGCTAATCGGATCGTCGTGCTTTGCCCGTCCCGCGGCGGTGGCCGCCGCCCGGCAACTCCTTTGCCGCCGCGGAGCTCTGGCACGGCCGCGCCACCACAAGGGAATCGTTGCCCCGCCACCACCTTCCTCATGGCCGCCCAACCTTTGCCAGGGAGACCCCTCCGACGGCGGCGAGACTAGGAGGGAAGGGGGAGGAGTCGTGACGGTAAGGTTTTTTTTCTCCCCCGAGCCGCCAAGAAGACAACGCAGGGGCTAATCTGCGTGGCAGTAGCTTTAGTCGATCTCTCTTGGCATTCTCTTGTACAAGTATATATGATGGCTTTGGCCTCCTAATGATATGAAGTTGCATATTTCCCTAACATGATACACCTCCCTCTGGGCCCAGTATTCCTACTCCTCGTCCCGCTGTTGCAGATTCGACGCCGTCCTCTCCTACGGTTTCTTCTTCTCCCTCATCACATGACTCTCCACCTTCATCATCGATACCTTCATCTTCTCTATCTTCATCACTGATACCTTCCCCTTATCCACCTTCATCGATACATTCCCCGTCTTCGTCTCCAATGATTCCACCACTTCCCTCCTTTCCTTTTCATTATACTCGTCGTCCACACATTGTGGATGAGTATACTGATGTGTCCTCTACTTATAATGTGTCGTCTTCCTCCTCTCAGCTGACTTATGGTCTTCGTTCTCGGCCTTGTCCGCCCCCTGACCGATATTCTCCATCTCACTATGGTCTTTCGACTGTTCTTGAGCCGACTTCTTATAGAGATGCTATTGTGCATCCTGAATGGCAGAGGAGCTTGCTTCCCTTGAGCGCACCAACACGTGGGATCTGGTTTCTCTTCCTCCCCATGTTCATCCCATCACTTGTAAGTGGGCCTATAAGATAAAAACTCACTCTGATGGTTCTCTTGAGTTTTATAAAGCTCGACTTGTGGCTCGTGGCTTTCAACAAGAGCATGGTCGCGATTACGATGAGACTTTTGCTTCCGTGGCCCATATGACCACTGTCCGTACACTTCTCGCCCTGGCCTCTATTCGCCATTGGTCTGTGTCTCAGCTTGATGTGAAGAATGCCTTTCTAAATGGTGAGTTACATGAGGAGGTTTATATGCAGCCACCACCTGGGTATTCTATTCCCGATGGCATGGTTTGTCGTCTTCGTCGCTCTCTTTATGGCCTTAAGCAAGCCCCCCGTGCCTGATTTGAGCGCTTCGCCTCTGTGGTGACTGCTGCTGGTTTTATGCCCAGTGCTCATGATCCAACGTTGTTTGTACACCTTTCTGCTTGTGGTAGGACTCTTCTTCTTCTATATGTTGATGACATGATCATCACTGGCGATGATTCTGAGTACATTGCCTTTGTCAAGGCCCACCTCAGTGAGCAGTTCCTTATGTCTGATCTTGGTCCTCTTCGTTACTTTCTAGGGATTGAGGTTTCATCCACCTATGATGCCTTTTTTATTTCCCAAGAAAAGTATATCCAGGATCTTCTTACTCGTGCTGCTCTTAGTGATGAGCGCACTGTTGATATTCCTCTGGAGCTCAATCTTCACCTTCATGCTTCTAATGGTGAGCCCTTGTCTGATCCGACACGTTACCGTCATCTTTTTGGGAGTCTTGTCTATCTTGCTGTCACGCGTCCGGATATCTCCTATCTTGTCCGTATTTTGAGTCAGTTTGTTTTTGCTCCCACTTCAGTTCACTATAGTCACCTTCTTCGTGTTCTACGATATCATCGTGGCACAATCTCTCGCCGTCTCTTTTCCCCTCGTTCCAGCTTGTTACAGCTCCGTGCCTATTCAGATGCTACATGGGCTAGTGATCTTTCAGATCGCCTTTCACTTTCTGCTTACTGTGTTTTTCTTGGTAGTTCTCTCATTGCCTGGAAGACAAAGAAATAGACCGTGGTTTCTCGTACGAGTGCAAAGGCCGAGTTGTGAGCTATGGCTCTTCTGACGACAGAGGTGATTTGGTTACGATGGTTACTAGATGATTTTGGCGTTTCTGTTACTACACCTACCACCCTCTTGTCAGACAGTACAGGTGCTATCAGTATTGCACGGGACCCGGTGAAGCATGAGATTGCCAAGCATATTGGTGTTGATGCTTTCTTTGTGCGCTCTGTTGTGCAGGATCATGTTATTGGTCTTCAGCATGTGCCTTCCGAGTTACAACTAGCAGACT
The DNA here is from genome assembly GCA_021437245.1 of Aegilops speltoides. NCBI lineage: Eukaryota > Viridiplantae > Streptophyta > Magnoliopsida > Poales > Poaceae > Aegilops > Aegilops speltoides. The sequence goes on along the minus strand of CM038146.1, from coordinate 308,981,064 downwards.
TCTTCACGAAGGCCCAGACTAGAGCGCAGCATGGATTTCACCTCTCAAAACTCAGTGTTGTGGATCCACCATGAGTATGAGGGGGGTGTTAGAGTTATATTGGTGATGGCCTTTAGCCTTTTGTTTTCTAACCTCTTGGCATTCTCTTGTACATGTATATATGATGGCTTTGGCCTCCTAATAATATGAAGTTGCATATTTTCCTACCAACCTGTTGTACACCGAACTAGCATAACGTATTGTACACCGAACTAGCAGAATATAGCCCCATTGCCGAGCACGACCATGTGAAACGTCCGCTAGATTAGGCCTCTCTGCCATAAAGTGATGCCTGTGTTACAAGGGCATCTGAAACCATAAAGTGATGGACTGGCTTTTAGAAATTACCAACTGAACGAGGACAAGTCTTCTGGGCCGCTGGATTAGGCCTCTCTGCCACGTCGGAACAAAATGCTTGACTTGGTTCAACATGGGCTACCATTCCACCCTTGTTGAGCTTGTGATGGCCAATTGCGATCCCAAGTATTTGCACGGGAACTCCGAGATGTCACATGCAGCATCGTTGCCACCCTTGTCCTATCCTCTGTGTCTCCTTTGATGAGGATCGCCGCGGACTTGCGGTAATTAACCCGTATTCCCGACGCCTCACCAAAAGCTTCCAACGCAGTCCTCAGTCTTCACAAGGCTGAGATCTTGTTCTGTTAGGACCCTCTTTGTTGGGGAACGTAGTAATTTCAAAAAATTTCCTACGCACACGCAAGATCATGGTGATGCATAGCAACGAGAGGGAGAGTGTTGTCTCACGTACCCTCGTGAGGCGAAGCGGAAGCGATCTGGCGTAGAGGAAGTAGTCGACGATCTCCTCGCGATCCAACCGATCCTAGCGCCGTTACTCGGCGCCCCGAGTTCTTGACACACGACAGCTCGATGGCGCTCCTCGGGCTCCAATCCAAAGAGAGCCGGGGAGGAGAATTCCACAAGACGACGGCGTGGTGGCGATCTTGATGTTCTACCGGCACAGGGCCGCCTAAGCTTTGCGACGATATGACCGAGGTGGAATATGGTGGAGGGGCACCGACACGGCTAAGGAACGATCCGTAGATCAACTTGTGTGTTCTAGGGTGCCCCTTGCCCGTATATAAAGGAGCAAGGGGGGTGCGGCCGGCCCTTGAGGAGGAGGCCGAGGAGTCGTACTCCCAGGGAGTAGGACTCCCCCTTCCTAGTTGGATTAGGATTGGGGGAGGGAAAGAGGAAGGGGCGCCGCCTCTCCTTGTCCTATTCGGACTAGGGGGGAGGCGCGGCCTGCCCCTGGCCGCCCTTCCTCTTCTCCCTCATGGCCCACTAAGGCCCAATAACCCCGAGGGTTCCAGTAACCCCGGTGTTCGGTGAAATTCGATTTCACGGAACCATTCCGAACTCAAATATAGGCTTCCAATATATCAATCTTTATGTCTAGACCATTTCGAGACTCCTCGTCATGTCCGTGATCACATCCGGACTCGAACTTCTTGGTACATCAAAATACACAAACTCATAATATAACCGTCATCGAAACCTTAAGCGTGCGGACCCTACGGTTCGAGAACAATGTAGACATGACCGAGACACGTCTCGGTCAATAACCAATAGCGGGACCTGGATGCCCATATTGGCTCCTACATATTCTACGAAGATCTTTATCGGTCGAGACCGCATAACAACATACGGTGTTCCTTTGTCATCGGTATGTTACTTGCGAGATTCGATCGTCGGTATCCAATACCTAGTTCAATCTCGTTACCGGCAAGTCTCTTTACTCGTTCGTAATACATCATCTCACAGCTAACTCATTAGTTGTAATGCTTGCAAGGCTTAAGTGATGTGTATTACCGAGAGGGCCCAGAGATACCTCTCCGACAATCGGAGTGACAAAACCTAATCTCAAATCGCCAACCCAACATCGCCTTTGGAGACACTGTAGTACTCCTTTATAATCACCCGATTCGTTGTGACGTTTGGTAGTACCCAAAGTGTTCCTCCGTGGCGGAGTTGCATAATCTCATAGTTATAGGAACATGTATAAGTCATGGATAAAAGCAGTAGCAACATACTAAGCGATCGTGTGCTAAGCTAATGGAATGGGTCATGTCAATCGATCATTCAACTAATGATGTGACCTTGTTAATCAAATAACAACTCTTTGTTCATGGTTAGGAAACATAACCATCTTTGATTAACAAGCTAGTCTAGTAGAGGCATACTAGTGACATATTGTTTGTCTATGCATTCACACATGTATCATGTTTCCGGTTAATACAATTCTAGCATGAATGATAAACATTTATCATGAAATAAGGAAATAAATAATAACTTTATTATTGCCTCTAGGGCATATTTCCTTGAGTCTCCCACTTGCACTAGAGTCAATAATCTAGATTACATAGTAATGATTCTAACACCCATGGAGTCTTGGTGTTGATCATGTTTTGCTCGTGGAAGAGGCTTAGTCAACGGGTCTGCTACATTCAGATCCGTATGTATCTTGCAAATCTCTATGTCTCCCACCTAGACTAAATCCCGGATGGAATTGAAGCGTCTCTTGATGTGCTTGGTCCTCTTGTGAAATCTGGATTCCTTTGCTAAGGCAATTGCTCCAGTATTGTCACAGAAGATTTTCATTGGACCCGATGCACTAGGTATGACACCTAGATCGGATATGAACTCCTTCATCCGACTCCTTCATTAGCTGCTTCGAAGCTGCTATGTACTCCGCTTCACATGTAGATCCCTTCACGACGCTTTGTTTAGAACCGCACCAACCGACAACTCCTCCGTTTAGTGTAAATACGTATCCGGTCTGCGATTTAGAATCGACCGGATCGGTGTCAAAGCTTGCATCAACGTAACTGCCACGATGAGCTGTTTGTCACCTCCATATCGAGAAACATATCCTTAGTCCTTTTCGTATTTGGGATGTTCTTGACCGCTGTCCGATGATCCACTCTGGATTACTTTGGTACCTCCTGCTAAGCTTATAGCAAGGCACACATCAGGTCGGTACACAGCATTGCATACATGATAGAGCCTATGGCTGAAGCATAGGAACATCTTTCATTTTCTCTCTATCTTCTGCGGTGGTGGGCATTGAGTCTTACTCAACTTCACACCTTGTAACACAGCAAGAACCCTTTCTTTGCTTGATCCATTTTGAACTTCTTCAAAATTTTGTCAAGGTATGTGCTTTGTGAAAGTCCAATTAAGCGTCTTGATCTATCTCTATAGATTTTGATGCCCAATATGTAAGCAGCTTCACCGAGGTCTTTCATTGAAAAACTCTTATTCAAGTATCCCTTTATGCTATCCAGAAATTCTATATCATTTCCGATCAGTAATATGTCATCTACATATAATATCGAAATGCTCTGAGCTCCCACTCACTTTCTTGTAAATACTGAGCTTCTCCAAAAGTGCATATGAACCCAAATGCTTTGATCACACTATCAAAGCGTTTATTCCAACTCGAGATGCTTGCACCAGTCCATAAATGGATCATTGGAGCTTGCATACTTTGTTAGCTCCTTTGGATCGATAAAACCTTCGGTTGCATCATATACAACTCTTCTTCCGAAATCCATTCAGAATGCAGTCTTTACATCCATTTGCCAAATTTCATAATCATAAAATCGGCAATTGCTAACATGATTCGGACAGACTTAAGCATCGCCACGGGTGAGAAGGTCTCATCGTAGTCAATCCCTTGAACTTGTCGAAAACCCTTTGCGACAAGTCGAGCTTTGTAAACGATAACATTACCGTCGGCGTCGGTCTTCTTCTTGAAGATCCACTTGTTTTCTATTGCTTGCCGACCCTCGGGCAAGTCAACCAAAGTCCATACTTTGTTTTCATACATGGATCCCATCTCGATTTCATGGCCTCAAGCCATTTTGTGGAATCTGGGCTCACCATCGCTTCTTCATAGTTCGTAGGTTCATCATGATCTAGTAGCATGACTTCCGAACAGGATTACCGTACCACTCACAGTGCGGATCTTACTCTGGTTGATCTACGAGGTTCTGTAGTAACTTGATCTGAAGTTTCATGATCAATATCATCAACTTCCTCACTATTTGGTGTAGATGTCTCAGAAACCGGTTTCTGCGACAAACTACTTTCAAGTAAGGGAGAAGGTACAATTACCTCATCAAGTTCTACTTTCCTCCCACTCACTTCTTTCGAGAGAAACTCCTTCTCTAGAAAGGATCCATTCTTAGCAACGAATGTCTTGCCTTCGGATCTGTGATAGAAGGTGTACCCAACTGTTTCCTTTGGGTATCCTATGAAGACACATTTCTCGATTTGGGTTCGAGCTTATCGGGTTGAAGCTTTTTCACATAAGCATCGCATCCCCAAACTTTAAGAAAGCGACAACTTTGGTTTCTTGCTAAACCATAGTTCATAAGGTGTCGTCTCAGCGGATTTTGACGGTGTTCTATTCAGTGTGAATGCGGCCGTCTCAAGAGCATAACCCCAAAGCGATAGCGGTAAATCTGTAAGAGACATCATAGATCGCACCATATCTAGTAAAGTGCGATTCTGACGTTCGGACACACCATTACGTTGTGGTGTTCGGGTGGCGTGAGTTCTTGAAACTATTCCGCATTGTTTCAAATGTAGACCAAACTCGTAACTCAAATATTCACCTCCACGATCGGATCGTAGAAATTTAATTTTCTTATTACGATGATTTTCAACTTCACTCTGAAATTCTTTGAACTTTTCAAATGTTTCAGACTTATGTTTCATTAAGTAGATATACCCATATCCGCTTAAATCATCTGTGAAGGTGAGAAAATAACGATATCCGCCACGAGCCTCAACATTCATCGGACCACATACATCTCGTATGTATGATTTCCAACAAATCTGTTGCTCTCTCCATAGTACCGAGAACGGGTTCTAGTCATCTTGCCATGAGGCACGGTTTGCAAGTGCCAAGTGATTCATAATCAAGTGACTCCAAAAGTCCATCAAGATGGAGTTTCTTCATGCGCTTTACACCGATATGACCTAAGCGGCGATTGCCACAAATAAGTTGCACTATCATTATCAACTCTGCATCTTTTGGCTTCAACATTATGAATATGTGTATCACTACTATCGAGATTCATCAAAATAGACCACTCTTCAAGGGTGCATGACCATAAAAGATATTACTCATATAAATAGAACAACCATTATTCTCGATTTAAATGAATAACCGTCTCGCATCAAACAAGATCCAGATATAATGTTCATGCTCAACGCAGCACCAAATAACAATTATTTAGGTCTAAAACTAATCCGAAGGTAGATGTAGAGGTAGCGTGCCGACCGCGATCACATCGACTTTGGAACCATTTCCCACGCGCATCGTTACCTCGTCCTTTGCGGTGTTAAGCAATCCGTAGTCCCTGTTTGAGTTGCAAATATTAGCAATGAACCGGTATCAAATACCGGTACTCTGCGAGCTCTAGTAAGGTACATATCAATAACATGTATATCACATATACCTTTGTTCACCTTGCCATCCTTCTTATCCGCCAAATACTTGGGGCAGTTCCGCTTCAAAGTGACTACCGCTTGCGGTAGAAGCACTCGTTTCAGGTTTGGGTCGGACTTGGGTTTCTTCTCTGAGCGACAACTTGCTTGCTGTTCTTCTTGAAGTTCCCCTCTTCTTCCCTTTGCCTTTCTTCTTGAAACTAGTGGTCTTATTGACCATCAACACTTGATGCTCCTTCTTGATTTCTACCTCCGCAGCTTTTAGCATTGCGAAGAGCTCTGTATAGTCTTTACTAACCCTTGCATATTATAGTTCATCACGGAGCCTTTGTAGCTTGGTGGCGGTGATTGAAGAATTACATCAATGACACAATCATCCGGAAGATTAACTCCCGTTGTGTCAAGTGATTGTAATACCCGGACATTACGAGTATGTGCTCACCGATGAACTATTCTCCTCCATCTTGCAGCTATAGAACTTATTGGAGACTTCATATCTCTCAATCCGGGCATTACTTTGGAATATCAACTTCAACTCTGGAACATCTCATATGCTCCATGACGTTCAAAACGTCGTTGAAGTCCCGGTTCTAAGCCGTAAAGCATGGCACATGAACTATAGAGTAGTCATCATCTTTGCTCTGCGGACATTCTTAACGCCGCGGTTGCATCAAGAAGAGCTGGCACCTAGCGGTGCATCCAGGCGTAACTCTTACGTGCAGCAATGAGGATAATCCTCGATTACGGACCCGATCCGTGTAATTGCTACCATCATCTTTCAACTTTGCTTTCTCAAGGAGCATTAAAATTCAACGGAACAACAAAGACGAGCCATCTATCTACAATCAAACATAGACAAGCAAGATACTATCGGTACTAAGTTCATGATAAATTTAAGTTCAATTAATCATATTACTAAAGAACTCCCACTTAGACAGACATCTCTCTAGTCATCTAAGTGATCACGTGATCCAAATCAACTAAACCATAACCGATCATCACGTGAGATGGAGTAGTTTTCAATGGTGAACATCTTATGTTGATCATATCTACTATATGATTCACGCTCGACCTTTCGGTCTCCGTGTTCCGAGGCCATATCTGCATATGCTAGGCTCGTCAAGTATAACTGAGTATTCTCGTGTGCAAAACTGGCTTGCACCGTTGTAGATGGACGAGAGCTTATCACACCCGATCATCACGTGGTGTCTCAGCACGAAGAAACTTTGGCAGCGGTGCATACTCAGGGAGAACACTACTTGATAATTTTTAGTGAGAGATCATCTTAAAATGCTACCGTCAATCAAAGCAAGATAAGATGCATAAAGGATAAACATCACATGCAATCAATATAAGTGATATGATATGGCCATCATCATCTTGTGCTTGTGATCTCCATCTCAAGCACCGTCGTGATCACCATCGCCACCGGCGCGACACCTTGATCTCCATCGTAGCATCGTTGTCGTCACGCCACCTATTGCTTCTACGACTATCGCTACCGCTTAGTGATAAAGTAAAGCAATTACATGTATGCGTTGCATTTCATACAATAAAGCGACAACCATATGGCTCCGCCATTGCCGATAACCGGTTACAAAACATGATCATCTCATACAATAAAATATAGCATCACGTCTTGACCATATCACATCACAACATGCCCTGCAAAAACAAGTTAGACGTCCTCTACTTTGTTGTTGCAAATTTTACGTGGCTGCTACGGGCTTAAGCAAGAACCAATCTCACCTACGCATCAAAACCACAACGATACTTCGTCAAATAGACTCGTTTTAACCTTCTCAAGGACCGGGCGTAGCCACACTCAGTTCAACTAAAGTGAGAGAGACAGACACCCGCCAATCACCTTTAAGCAACGAGTGCTCGTGGCGGTGAAACCAGTCTCGCGTAAGCGTCTGGCGTAATGTCGGTCCGGCCGCTTCATCTCACAATACCGCTGAACCAAAGTATGACATGCTGGTAGGTAGTATGACTTGTATCGCCCACAACTCACTTGTGTTCTACTCGTGCAAAACATCAAACCATAAAAACTAGGCTCGATGCCTTTGTTGGGGAACGTAGTAATTTCAAAAATTTCCTACGCACACGCAAGATCATGGTGATGCATAGCAACGAGAGGGGAGAGTGTTGTCTACGCCTCGTGAGACGAAGGCGAAGCGATCACAACGTAGAGGAAGTAGTCGTACGATCTCCTCGCGATCCAACCGATCCTAGCGCCGTTACTCCGGCGCCCCCGAGTTCTTGACACACGTACAGCTCGATGACGCTCCTCGGGCTCCAATCCAGTAGAGCTTCGGGGAGGGAGAATTCCGTCAGCACGACGGCATGGTGATGATCTTGATGTTCTACCGGCACAGGGCTTCGCCTAAGCTTTGCGACGATATGACCGAGGTGGAATATGGTGGAGGGGGGCACCGCACACGGCTAAGGAACGATCCGTAGATCAACTTGTGTGTTCTAGGGTGCCCCCCCTCAGATATAAAGGAGCAAGGGGTGCGGCCGGCCCTTGGAGGAGGCTGAGGAGTCCTACTCCCACAGGAGTAGGACTCCCCCTTCCTAGTTGGATTAGGATTGGGGAGGAAGAGGGAAGAGGCGCCGCCTCTCCTGCCCTATTCGGACTAGGGGGGAGGCGCGCCTGCCCCTGGCCGGCCCTTCCTCTTCTCCCTCATGGCCCACTAAGGCCCAATAACCCCGGAGGGTTCAGTAACCCCGGTGTTCCGTGAAATCCGATTTCACCGGAACCATTCGAACTCCAAATATAGGCTTCCAATATATCAATCTTTATGTCTCGACCATTTCGAGACTCCTCGTCATGTCCGTGATCACATACGGGACTCGAACTTCTTCGGTACATCAAAATACACAAACTCATAATATAACCGTCATCGAAACCTTAAGCGTGCGGACCCTACGTTCGAGAACAATGTAGACATGACCGAGACACGTCTCGGTCAATAACCAATAGCGGGACCTGGATGCCCATATTGGCTCCTACATATTCTACGAAGATCTTTATCGGTCGACCGCATAACAACATACGTTGTTCCTTTGTCATCGGTATGTTACTTGCCCGAGATTCGATCGTCGGTATCCAATACCTAGTTCAATCTCGTTATCGCAAGTCTCTTTACTCGTTCGTAATACATCATCTCACAGCTAACTCATTAGTTGTAATGCTTGCAAGGCTTAAGTGATGTGTATTACCGAGAGGGCCAGAGATACCTCTCCGACAATCGGAGTGACAAAACCTAATCTCGAATACGCCAACCCAACATCCGCCTTTGGAGACACCTGTAGTACTCCTTTATAATCACCCGATTACGTTGTGACGTTTGGTAGTACCCA